>JAMKCH010002562.1:0-55000 GCA_023653785.1 Ophioderma brevispina | reverse complement strand
AAAATACAATATTCAACATTTCAAATGTAAAAAAAAAATAAAGTACACGACACTTCAAATTAGAAAAAAAAATCCAGACAAAACAATTTCATAAATACTAAACACTCATTAAATAGAAATCCAAATATAAATGTTATTATGTCATTGTTAATGAATTCAACGAAGCGCTTTATTAATCAGCGTCTTTGCCAGTGGTTGCAAAATTGCAAGCCTTAAATGATATGACAGTACGAGATGAATTTCTATTTCTACATCTTATATTTCCTTGAAAGACACTTTTGACTATGAGGACAAGCACAGTAAATAGGTTCGTGAATGGATGCATTTAAACCATCATCCAAAAGGGATAATCATGTTTATCCTCTAATAAGGGGTGTTGTATTTTTTAAAGACTCCCTTGTCGTGGTTACGAAATTGTCCTTTTGCTTCCATGTTGATCATGAGCAAAGGCCTTGTGTGGCTTATTATCTAGTGCATTTTTTCTTTCTTTCCTTAGCTCCATACAGTGGGGGGGTGGGTGTTTTGAGGGTGTGGTATGGTTCGTGAATGTGTTTCCAGTTGGTGTTTGGACAGAGAATGAGAGTGTGTAAGTGAGTGTAAATGTGTGTTAGTGTGTGTGTGTGGTGTGAGAGTGAGTGAGTTAGTGAGTGAGTGCGTGTGTGAGTGATTGAGTGAGTGAGTGAGTGTTGTGAGTGAGTGAGTGAGTGAGTGAGTGGGTGGTGGGTGGGTGGGTGAGTGAGTGATTTAGTGAGGTGTGGGTGGGGTGGTGATTGGTTGTGGTGATTGTGTTAAGAGTGTGTGGTGTGAGAGTGGTGTTTTGGTCGTTTTTTATTTTTTAGGTGTTAACTTACTCTTAGTTTTACTAATGGGTATTAATACTAATATGCAGATTTATTTTTAATTTAATGCTTGATGTGCAATATCCCAGATGGGCTGGTTTTTGAATTTTTTGTAAATCCATCATTTATATGATATTGTTTTACTTATGTGTGTGTTATATTTTTACTGTATGACTTTTGATGTATTATGTTTGACCCCTGGGCAACCCCTGAAAAACAGTGTTAGCACTGAGGGTTTTCCCAGGCAAAAGAAGAACTAATAAATAAATAAGGCAAAGTTAACTGGCCTTAATCAATGTGGGTGGAATTTAAAGGTGCTTGTTCGAATTTATGTTTATTGTGTTCTCTACTTGAGGTGAATGAGAGCCTGGTACTTACACATACACCCCATCAAGTACCGTGGAAAACAAACTTGCACTTTTGATGGTAGAAGCAATAATACATATCGCAAAGCCCTTAACCATTAAAATGACAGTGGTTTGTTTATATCTTGGGAATGAAATCAAATTTCAGGACGACAATGAGAAAAATACAGCCTTTATCTGATATCAAAATCGATACTACTAAATGGGGGGGGGGGTGCAAATACGATCGGAACACGCACCTTTAACGAACTTTACATACACGAGAATCTGAAGCTCGAGTATTATAATGACGTGTATGCATTAGTTGCTGATCAGGATGGTATCCGATTATTTTTCCATTCACACTCTGCTTTATCCCCTCAAACAACTTTATTTATCAAAACGTATCGATAGACTTAAGAATCTCAAATCTCAAGGTCGGGTGTTTCGAACTAGTTGCGACCGTATTTGTGTATTTTTCTTTGAGTGATGCCTAGGTTCATATTCAAATCTCGTCTGAAACTCCTGCATAGATACTACCCTAACACGTATCGCAAAACTTGTCGTATTTGTAACAACCCTTACTGTTTCTCATATTATGAATGGCTGCATGCAAATCCAAAACATTTACGTTACTCGTCATGACCGCATAGTTGCTCACATTAGAGATAAGGTCATTACGTTACACCCCCATGTTGACGTTTTCAGTGACAAGCCCATTACAGGTGACCTTTTGGACAGTCAGACAGATTTTCAATTCATTCACCATAACAAACCTGATCTCTTTATATTTGTGATTGCCAAACCAAGAAATCATTCATCGCTGACCGTATGTTCTGGAAAAAAAACGCGCTCGCTTTGTTTTTTTTCGACTAATGGCATGCTTAACTTTTTCGATTGTGCGATTGTTCGTTGCCTTATTACTGTCACCGACTTTTTTCTCCCGTTATGATTATTTATTGCTTACTATATATCGCTTGTTATTATAACTCTTTGTTATATTATTGTGGAATGATAAGTAATATGTGTGTAAGTATATATGTATAATTTGCAAGCTCCAATAGGCAAAAACTAAAACTTTTATCCAAACTTATATAGCTATACATTTTAGTGGACAAGACATGGTTCATTGATTTGCAAGAACTGTAATCCTTGGCTTGGCCAACATATGTTTTCATTTTCAAAAGGTAGCTAAAATTATTTCTGCGATGGTAAATGTCTCAAAGGCCTATTATCAATATCTACGAAGCTAAGTGTTCACTACAATACCATTAATTCAGTCCTTATATTAACCTTTGTCCTATATTGTTATGAGAAAAATATACAGCATAATGGCTAATTATGAGCACGTGTGGTCTAGTGGAAAAGCGCAGGACTCGTGATCATTAGACCGTTAAAATCGTTTTTTTACACTATAATTTCATAATTAAAGAGACACGAGGACATTTCCAGAAAGAGGCGCCCCCGATTTTTGTCGATCCCGTTTTTTGGCATATTTGGAATGCTTACTAATATAATATGAGGGCACATGTGGTCCAGTGGATAAAGCGCCCGACTCACACGCCAAAGGTTGTGAGTTCGAGCCCCGCTGTGGCCAATGTGTTGCGCCCTTGAGTAAGGCGCTTTACCTCAATTACTCCTCCCTACCCAGGTGTATAAATGGGTACCGGCATTATTCAATGCCGGGAAGGTAACAGAATTGCTGTAGAGGAGGTGTAGCGAGCCCCCTACAGCAACATTATATGGTGGAGTCTGGCCCAATCACTTCGAAAGAGAGATGGGCACTCCGTTCCTGTATATACAGGTCCGTCCCCTTTACCTTTTACTAATATATTAGATCACACCTGAAGTGAATAAGCCGAATACGCCGCCTTTATGTAATACGATGATGATATATTGTTTGTGTTGTGCATGGCAGAAGATCAAAGCATGGTTTTCTATAGGGACGATTACGGCAAGTTCAAAACAAGGTTTGCGATTTTCTTTTGTACTCGTTTGTCTAATAAACCTCCGAAACGTTCTCGGTAGGGTCTACAACCGATCCAATGCAATTTGACATTCATTTGAATGTAGTGCATTCAGATAATGCACGTATGTTATCATAGGATAGGGCAAATAGAGAAAAGAGAAAGTTTTCATTTTTCGTTAGATAAAATCATGAACAAAAGAATTTCACACTCAAAGTACAAGTACAGGGCATCTAACTAAATTTAGACGTATATAGACGTATAGTCATTATTAGTTTAACACGCAAAAACGAATTTTTTGCGAAATATTATTCTTTTATGTTATAAAGCAATAGTTTCTTATTCAAAACCCGTCGGAGTTGGAGAATCAATTCCACTGCCAGGATTATTTTTTAATCTTTAGGTATGACTGTTTACATCGAAGCACCAAAAATCGGCTTGTGGTTTGTAGTCTGTGTTGTTGTAATCTATTTTGATTGGATGAGTTGCTATGTTGAATGATGCTTGACCGCCATCGTCTGGGTATTTCACTCAACATGGAAAAATATCCTCTGAAGAAATGTTAAGATTTTAAATCTGACTTCCTAACAACAGAAGATGGTTGTCGTTAGTAATTTTATAACGCTAAATAGGTTTAAGCAAAATAACAGACAAAACAAACACAAAAACAAATAAACGGACACAATCCAACCAACCACCAATTGCAACCAGCCAACCAACCAATTAACCAAACAGTAAAACAAACAAACAAACAAAATTTGACTTGTTGACATCTTGAATCGGATGATATGTATAGAAGGTGATGATAAGAAACGACATTTCATTTTTGTTACGCCCATTTTATTGAAAGACATTCTGGGAATAACATTTGACACATATATTAAAACATTTAAGGAAAATGCATGACGTTTATCTTTAGTTTCAAATATTTTATAATATCCTGTGTTATGGTTTCCGATTTCTACTATTTGAAATTTTGTATGATTTAAGACAGTATTCAATATCGACTAGAATTTCTAGCTTTGATTTCATCAGAAAGTAATATTGGAATAGGGTGTAATATTTCATTGTAACCAATTGAATTTTCCCTCAATTTAACTGTACAAGACGTGATGATCAATTACAAAAAAAATAAAAGTATAAAAAGCAACACTGAAAGAATGCTGAACTAATGTGAATTTAGCTTTTGATCTGGCTGCTGTAAGGATAAACAATCTTTGGTGGACCACTTTCTTGTATGGCAACTGATAAAAATGCTTTAAATACACTAGCTAAATTAAGAAAGTGATGTCATTTCATGATTGACATGGCAGACTCGTGTGTTTTCTCAAAATAAATGGCATTTGGACAACAAATTTTAGTCAATTTGCTCCGCGCTCATCAATTTGATCTGACCCACTATGAGCCGTATTGATTATAGAGCATCTCGTGCTGGTCATTTTGATGTACTCTGCGTTTAATGATTATTAAAAAAAATCTGGTCACCATGTGTTGGCCGATCTAAGGTCTCCTTGCAGAAGTTGGGCTACCTGGAAGCAGATCAGGACACTACCTGTGGTTGTGGAACAGCACCATAGACAATGGAACATCTCTTGCTCTGGCTGGATCATATTTGAGAACCACAGTGTTTGGACACGATAAGAAGAAGACCATATGTTGGAAATGTTGTCATTTGGAGATATAAGCCGCTGCTTTGGCGTAATATTGTTGTATTTCCTCTGTGAGAGTTATAAATATGAAAGAAACATGCTCAAAGTTGTCAGTTTTTCCATAGACTAATGTGTATAAGTGAGTTAGTAGTGTTTAGCTTTGAAGTAGTGCAGCAGGTAAGAATAGACGCCGAACAAATCTTTGATTCTCTGTTGATAATATTTCTAGGAAAAATAGATGAATGGCATGGGTTAAGCTATTTACTAAAAAGGCAGTATCAGCGATTTGCTAAATTAGAAAATCGAAAAAAAAAATATTGAAAAAACAATCAGATTTTTGCATTGTCTGTTGACACGTATAGGTATCCTAACATACCTACAAATGATAAGATCACAAGCAACTTAATAAGGGAAAAAATGACATTTTAGTCATTGCTGTCCGTACGAACACTTACTGCAACCCGTAATTGAAATGGAGATTCCTATGCTGCTGTTTTCTTTCTTTTCTGTAATATTTCAGTTGGAAAAAATAACGTATGAGAATTCTATATAGGCTTATACTTCACTTTTAAGCTACTCCTTAAAATTTCAAATATTTTGACCTTTCGGGTAAATCACTGACAGTGTCTCTAAGACCTTTTTTTTTAACATTGTTTGAAAAAACATATTTGTTTGATTATTAGCAATTACAATTTTGACGGACATTTTTCAAGATGATCAATTCAGGTAACCCAGGCACCGGCTATAAAAAAATACTGCTGTATTACTGAAAAAGTCAACAAATCCGATTCCCAAATCAAAATGATAATATCATTATAATATTATTATAATAATGTCTTATATTAATAAATAGGCGATACTTACACTTGATAATGTGAATTGAGCTGGTATTTTTAAAGGCCACTGTTTGATTTTATCTTGTTTTGCATATCTTGGGAATCAGTAGTTATTTTCAAGTATTATGATAATAAATGAATTCCCCTTATTTGCCTATTTGTTTTTGTGTATGTTTTCGTTTTCAAAACAAAGACCTACGCATTTCATAAAAAGAATACTTTATTCATTAAAGGGATTGAAAAGGCAGATTAGGTTGATATTTTTTCTTAGTTGGAATAATTTTGGTTTTAGTTCTCTATGCATTATACATGACGATAGACTTTAAGGGACAATATTGTTGCTTTTAGAAGAATAATCAGTTCTGATTTTAAAAAATAATTATTGATAAAGTGCTCCCTGAGTCCTTGGGCTAATGTACTATTGCTTTTAGAAGATAACCATCCACCAACCTTTTTGGTTCAAATAGCCTGAGTTACACTAACAAGGCAATTTTTAAATATAAACCTTTAAACGTAAACCTTTCACCTGCTTTTTTCACCAGAAAGTTGATAATGTGTTAACACTTAGAAATATGTAGTCTTATAACGACTATCACGCCTTGCAAAGAAACTTTGAGATTGAAATTTACAATGAAACTGTCAAAAGCGTTGCCATGTTACATCTATCGATAGCTGACAAAAGATATTGCACCTGCCGTGGAAGAGTATCTGTACTTGATCTTGTAAGACGCCATCATTGTTACTTATGGTAATAATTTTGAGGTAAGAGACAAGATTACTAGAGCTAAGTGCTGATAAAACTGCTGTTGAAGCACCACTTTCCTATCTCTCTTCCTTTCAATATTTAATTTATGAGTCAAAAAGTTCCTCATAAAAATACAGGTTCCTTTCTTCTTTAATACTGACGATATATATTTAACAAGACCCACTCAATCACAAAATGATGAAGTTTATTAAATTTACCACACCTCAAGTACCTGCCTTTCCATTTTCACGGAAAATATGTTAGGTCTGTGCAACAATGCTTCAATGCCTGAAGTAATACACACATTGCCGCTGGATGTTAAGGGTTTCTTGTATGTGCTCGTGATTAATTCTTCTCAAGCACCAAGATATAAAATTTCATTCATATATTGGGCGTCGAATTTGGGTAGATCGACCAAACAGCCAGGGGATTGTTTATTCATTAGTATGTTGAAATAAGTTTATGTAGGCCCTAATAATTATTGATTAATGTGATGTGGCACTTAACATTTACAAATGAGGCATAAAGAATAAGTAAAAAAAATCACTTGAAAAAAAGTCGTAAAAGGTCTCCTTGAAGGAATGAATTGGTCAAATATAATGGTTCGTTCTTTTCTATTTTAATTATAACAAATAAAATTGATCAATATTATAACTGGGTTAATTTTTCCTAAGGCAATTATCTTTTTTGTTGGTTATATTCAAATAGAAATTGTGCTTTATTGAATTCATCTGCGTACTTAAGGCTACAATTTAAACGAAAAAGAAACATTCAAATAATAGGAATTTCGTTGAACTTATATTTAAACGCCAGAATCGTATTTCAGTCATCCTTTAGAATGAAGTTTTGAAATACGTAACAATATTTTGCTACAAGCAACGTCGTTGTGGGAATTCAGGATACTCAATAGTAATTACAGCTTGATTTCGTCAAAATTAGCTTTCGCTGGGAAATCAAAAAGGGTGATATTTTCGTTAAGTATTTTCAGGTTTTGTCAGCTATGAACATTGCAAAGACATCGCCAACTCAATAATGCAAAGAAGCGAGGGACAATCTTTGGTGAATATTTTGCGTCACTCCTTAATTCATTGCATGTCGTGAATAGATGAACGACAACGTAAGCTTCCTAATTTATTATAAGCTCTTTCAGCTAACAGTGATTGTTATCAGGCCCAGGCCGTGACTAGGTAAGATGTAGATTAAATTTGTTTTAGGGTGCACATCTTTTAAAGGAGGGCAAGGAGAGTAGGAGAAAGCAGGAGTCTGCTCTTATGAAGTAATGATCAACAATTGGTATAACGTTACTAGTCACTTGTGTTTATCTATGACCGTGCCTACATTGTTGCAATGTGCGTGTAAATAGTAAGAACTCTAACTTCGAATACAGTAAATTCATATAAATTAGACACTGAAATGTATTTTTACTTAGTTTTGGCTACAGAAATACCTCACAAAATGAAAACGAGAGCGAATTTAGATATTTTCATATAAAAATATGCTGAATGAAGTTCTAAATTAGAATTTTCAAAATCTTTCAGATGGAGATTGGTTTGACGATAAACATTACATCAGTGTAAAAATCAAAGCTTTCAATTTTTTTTAGAGATTATGTTATTTATGAAATCTCTTGCACATTTAAATTTGGAATATGTTTACAAATATAGTAAGCTAATACTGGCTTTGTGTTATTACCATTGCATAATCTTCTAGGCTGACCTTCTATAAAACGATACAAGGCCATAGTTTGTTGATTAGTGAGTTTAGATCAAAACGTAACACCCCTGATGACAAAGTGTGACGGAAAGCAATAGATAACCAAATGTCCATTAATTGACATAAATGGTAATATCTTGAAAATGCGCAATCTGAACTAGCACTGGTGCGATTTCGGTCATTATGGTGTTTTATGTTTATATGATGAACAGTTCATATTTTGTACTTACTTGAGTGTAAATAAGGTAGTGAATTGTAAAAACGAGTATCATAATAACATACGTCAGACGTGAGAAAATGTTGCAAAAAATGTTAGCATTCTTATTGAATAATGGTTTATTCTGCAATCTTAGAACTACATAAACTTGAGCAATGCACACAAATACACGCATGTAAATGCCACAAACTATATAGTTGTGGATGCTTAATTAAGGCATGTTCTGACCTTTAGAAAGATAATCAACCGTTCATTCACCACAGTGTTACAAGATTCGTGATATAATTACTTTGATATAATTTAACAATAATTTTGATGTTTTACATGACATTATTAATTGATTTTCTTTTATTATAAGCGCGCATACACACGCACCAATCCAAGAATCACATTATGTAGAGATTACGGGTGAGGTGTCATAGTTTAGAAAATTGATTACATTACATTATATAAACATAAATAGCCATAATACCCAAATTTTCCCTTTCCCCCAAATGGGGTCTTTTTAGAAACTTTTGCAAAAAAAATCACCCAAAGTAGGGTCGTTGAGTGAAAATTTTCAAAATATTCCTAAAACAATTTGGGTGACGGTTTGGTAAAATTAAAAAAAATATGGGGTCTTTGACATTTTCAAATATATGGTGTCTTTGGGTGACAATGGCAGTCTTAACAGCCTTACATGCGCGTCATCTCCAAGATGGGAGTGCCCTCCCCCGGATATCTTCAAACCAATCCATCTGAAAGGGTAATCTTAAAATGTTTCCCTTAAAGGGACAGGAGATGATTTTTCGAGGACACTGATTTCTCTCCATTTACATTTCATCGGTTGTAGAACACCTGCCGAGAACGTTTCGAAGACTTATTGGAAAAATATGTAAAAAAAAAGAAAACCAAAAACTATGTTTTGAACTTGCATGCTATCGTAATCGTCCCAATATGTCATCAAAATCATCATCTTAATGATCCTATCATTTAACTACGGTGTATTCGGCTTGGTCAATTCCGGTATGATTTAATACATTGGTTAGCATTCCAAATATGCAAAACGCCCGAGAACGAAACAGAAAATTAGGGCGCTTCTATCAAAATATCATCGTGTCTCTGTAGCCAAAACTAAGTAAAAATACATTTCAGTGTCTCATTTATATGAATTCACTGTATTCGAACATGTCGAAGTTTGAGTTCTTACTATTTACACGCACATTGCAACAATGTAGGCATGGTCATAGATAGACACAAGTAACTAGTAACGTTATACCAATTGTTGATCATTTCTTCATAAGAGCAGACTCCTGCTTTCTCCTACTCTCCTTGCCCTCCTTTAAAAGATGTGCACCCTAAAACAAATTTAATCTACATCTTACCTAGTCACGGCCTGGGCCTGATAACAATCACTGTTAGCTGAAGGAGCTTATAATAAATTAAGAAGCTTAGGTTGTCGTATATCTATTCACGACATGCAATGAATTAAGGAGTGACGCAAAATATTCACCAAAGATTGTCCCTCGCTCCTTTGCATTATTGAGTTGGCGATGTCTTTGCAATGTTCATAGCTGAAAAAACCTGAAAATACTTACCGAAAATATCACCCTTTTTGATTTCCCAGCGAAAGCTAATTTTGACGAAATCAAGCTGTAATTACTATTGAGTATCCTGAATTCCCACATCAACGTTGCTTGTAGCAAAATACTGTTACGTATTTCAAACACTCATAATAAAGGACTGAAATACGGTTCTGACGGTTTAAATATAATGTTCAACGAAATTCATATTATTTTAATGTTTCTTTTTCGTTTAAGCCTTAAGTACGCAGATGAATTCAATAAAGCACAAATTATATTTAAACATAACCAGCAGAAAAGATATTTGCCTTAGGAAAAATAAACCCAATTATAATATTGATCAATTTTATTTATTATAATTAAAATAGAAAAGAACGAACCACTATATTTGACCAACTCGTTCCTTGAAGGGGCCCTTTTACAAAATTCTTCCCAATGATTTTTTGACTTATTCATGCCTCATTTGTAAATGTTAATATCCACATCACATTAAGCAATAATTATTACATAAAATTCAACATACTAATGAATAAGCAATCTCCTGGCTGTTTGGTAGATCTACCCAAATTCGACGCCCAATATATGAACGAAATTTTATATATTTGTGCTTGAGAAGAATTAATCACGAGCACACACAATAAACCCTTAACATCTAGCGGCAATGTGTGTATTACTGCAGGCATTGTAGCATTGTTGCACAGACCTAACATATTTTACGTAAAAGGAATGGCAGGTACTTGAGGTATGGTAAATTTAATAAACTTCATCATCGAAAAAAGTCGGTTTCACTTCTCTATGTACAAGGGTTTTACATTTTGTGATTGAGTGGGTCTTGTTTAATAATATCGTCAGTACAAGGAATAATGAAACCTGCATTCTTTTTATGATGAACGTTTTGACTCATAAAATTGAATATTGAAATTAAGGGAAGTAGGAAAGTGGTGCTTCAACAGCAGTTTTATCAGCACTTAGCTCTAGTAATCTCTGTCTTTTACTTCAAAATTATTACTATGAGTAACAATGACGGTGTACTACAAGAGCAAGTATAGATACTCTTCCACGACAGGTGCAATATCGTTTTGTCAGCTATCGATAGATGTAACATGGCAACGCTTTTGACAGCTTCATTGTAGATTTCAATCTCAAAGTTTCTTTTAAATAGTGTGAAAATGTCTTGCTAATAAAGATCATTCATTCTAATTGTACACCTTATCAACTTTCTGCTGAAAAATACAGGTGAAATGTTTACGGTGCACAGGATAATATTTATTACTTAACCCCATGAGGTCTAACACCTTTCTTACACTATCTCTGATTGGCCCATTACGTGATATAGCATGATATATGAGTACCCAATCCAAATAAACCTTCTTTATACCTGTGTAAACTTAAGGCTCTTCTTACTATGTCTCTGATCGGCTAAATACATCATAAACTATCATTTAACCCGATGTATAACCAAATAAAATCGGCCCGTAGACCACAATGGGTTAAAAAAAACATGACCCAAAAAGGTTGCTAGATGACTATCTCCTACAAGCAATAGTACATTAGCCCAAGGTCTATGGGAGCACTTACTTTTCTACTAAAAAGCAACAATATCGTCTTTGTATATCGTCATGTATGGAATGCATAAATCACATGAAAACCAAGTCGTAAACTAAACTCTCTGCCACATTTTTTCAGAGTTATTTATCGTGCGCCGAGTGTGACGCCCGTTGGTTAATCGCGCATGAGGCTACCCATAGACTCCGCCCCTTTTATGCAGATATTACGACGCGCGCGTTGCCCACCTTTGAACAATTCTGGCAGCAACTTTAAAGCATATTCACCTAATCTGCATTTTCAATCCCTACAATGATGTACCCCTAATGTTCCTTAAACCTTCAAAACCCACCTAACAAAAACAAAAACAAAAAAAATCACGGAGCGGACCCCTGCCTTGGGTTAGTGGGAAATATCAGTTTATACACCAGGAGATGAACACATGGACAGGCTTTTAAAAAAGAATCGGAGCATTCTGAACCTTTACCAACAGTATGATCTTGAACCGTTATTTCCATATAACTAATTACCATAAGTCGTAGATAGGGCAAACTATACCTTTTTAATCCTTATGACATGACACAAACGATGGAATACATTTGCACACAATTGGACGATTTTAAAATTTGGCCCCTGTACAAACTTTGCCCCTTATTCCTCAATTAGCACAAGGAGAAAACTTGGGAACTTTTGGTATGTTGCTTCGCACAACATTAGGAAACTATCCTGAAAAAATCAGCTATGGCTTATTTATTATCGGGTGTTTTTCTATTTATCTTGGACTAAAATTGTAATTATAAATAACCAACAAGTGTCTTTTCAAACAATGGCACCGTTTAAGTAAAGATCGTTTATTTAAAGGTGTTAATGGAAACCTTTTAATGAAAAATTGACCATGCGATTCATAATATTTCATTTAAAAACATATCTAACAGAAATTTGAAAAAAAAAAATCTGGCGCGAACTCTTACATGCTGTTCTACGTGTAAAAGCTGATCGAAAAGAGTGATTGAAACAGCTCTGGAAATATTATATATAGTATCACATTGGATCAGAATTCCTTCCGCGTTGCTTTTGTCACTGTTTCATAATTGATTAACACGTCTTTTACAGCTAAATTGAAGAAACCTCAATTGGTTACAATGGAATAACCTATTTCACTAGAATTTTCTGATGAAATGAACGCTAGAACTAGCCGATATTAAAGACTGTCTTATAATCATATAATCTGTAATAGCAGAATTCGGGAAATATAACACAGGATAGTGGTAAAACTTTAAAAAATTGTAACCGTCGAAGATAAACGTTATACATTTTTTTAAAGTTCTTTAATATAAGTATCAAATGCCATTCACGGAATATCTTTCTATAAAATGGGTGCAGCGAAAAAATTAAATGTTTTTGTTAGAGTCTCCCAACTCCACCACCACCTTTTATATCCCAGTAGTCGGAGAGGTATGGTCCAAGCTTGGCCTGACCGTAAAGTTATGGACACATTTTTTTTGCTGAATATGATAGATTAGGGTGTGTAGAATAAGAATATGCCGGGTGCCAGCTGGGCATCCTTGAGCATTTTGAGAAATCCAAGATGGCGTCGCCATAAATGATAATTATCTATTCAACCCTATATTATCAAACTATGGAGTTACTAGATATACTATAGGACCCAATGAACGAGTAACTTGTAAGTGCACTTGTAACATTGAGTCATGCTGCAAATTCAAAATGGAAGCCAAAACTAATATGTTTTTGGTCATTTGCTAATTAGTCTTTTGACGAATTTTGTAATTAAAAAGTCCAAATTTTTAAGTTGTAGAAATATTTGCAATTATGAAATTTAATCCGAAAATCTTTAAAAAAACATTCTTTTTAATTCAAACCACTTTTAGCACTATTTTGTGGATTATAAAAAATGTGCATGACTAATATTTTTAATTAGTCAAATAAGACACATTTTTTGACTAATTAATATTCTCAGTGTACGGACAGAAAATACAATATTACGAATTTCTTCCATAGTAGATAGGATTTGCGGGTAATTTTAGGTACACATCCTATAATTAGAGCAACACAAAATATTTTGTGTTTACTTGAGTGTAAATAGGATAGTTAATTGTATAAAAGGGTATTATTATTATAACATATCGTTTCAGTTTTGAGAAAAAAAGTTGCAAAAATGTTAGCATTCTAATAAAAAATCAGTTCTAAAATATTAGAACTACATAAACTTGAGCAATATACACAAATGCACGTATGTAAAAGCCAAAAACTAGTAGTGGATCCTTAATTACAGGCATGTTCCGACCTTTAGAAAGTTAATCAACCGTTCGTTCACCAGAGTGTTGCAAGATTAGTGATTTAATTATTTTGACATAATTTAACAATAATTTGGATATTTTACATGATATTACTAATTGATTTTTTTTTTATTGTAAGCGCGCGTACACACGCACCACTCCAAGAATCACATTATTTACAGATTAGAGGTGAACTGTCATATTAGCAAATCGACTACAAAGGCGTAACTTTAATGCCAAAGCTTCAACTTCTGGTCACTGAATAATCATTTCTGAAAAGACGCCGATTCCTTATCGCTCTCATTTTTGATCGTCCCCAAGTTTTCAGAAACTTAATTTAAGGCTTAAGCTCACCGAAAATATGTAAGCATATAACACTTTATTTATTCCAATAGAGACACATGAACTTTTTGTAAGCTAAAAGTCAAAAAGTCCGAATAGAGATCACTACATTTATTTTTTCATGTACAATACATTTCGCTTATGTATACACAATTACACAAAAGCCTTTGGCTAATGTATAATGATGCCCCATCGCATTATAGCAATACTTTTTCAATTTGCTTCAAATAAAATTGATACAATATCAATCGAAGCTGAGTGTTTGACCTTTAAGATTAAATTTAGGAATATTTAAAATATTACAAGATAAGAATTTTCCAAGTTATGTGAAGTCATTGTAAGTTAGTAACGACCGCATATTGAACACGCGTGATGCATTTATGTTCATGTAATACCAATTGCAATGAAACATTGCATTCCTTCCGAACGATATCTTTCCATGTAACGATTCAAACCTGGGATTCAATTATATCTTCTTGCGCTAATTCCTTTAACTTAAGCACTTACCCAAATGTCGAAAATGAAGCTGATTTTTTAAATCTTAGCTGGGTACTCTATAAATGGAAGGTGAGCTTGAGTATATAATGAGTAAACACCAGAGGAGACGGACATCAAAATAGCATCTGCAGGTAAACTTAACATGATAGGTATTTCCAGGCGGCGGCGGACAAAGCGCAATCTTTGAATTAAACGTCCTCATTAAATTGTAGTTGGGTACTCAGCATAAGCCACTTCTGGATGGTGATCCGCAGGTGCTTCTTATATTATGAGTTTTATTTGCTTGGGCTTCATCTATTTGTTCTCAAAGACAATGCCATTATTTAATCACAGAATTAAACAAAGGTACGACCAGCCAATAACCTAAGAAATAAAAAAATTCATTATGATTTTGATATAGTTGGGAAATAGGGTGAGTGAAGTATAGCAGGTCCATGTCCCTTAGACACAATGCAGCGCATATCGTAAGGACAATGAATAGTCTAAATGCAAACGTTGACCATTTAAATTATTAAACCCCTTGCCCCATCAAATTGCACCAGATCAGAATGAACTAAATTTTGAAAAATGACCTTTCTCGTGCATACCTAGTGAACCATGAACAAAAATAGTGCTAGGATCACGAAGGAAACCTTTAATGGTAAGAAACGCAAAGTGAATCAATTGAAAGACTTTTGACTATTTGGTATTTCGACTTGATCTGTTATATTAATTATACTAAATATGATTTCAATGACGATAAACACCTCTGGAAATCGGGGCGAAGAAGATCCAGTACAAGAGTCATAAACATTTAACCTAAACACATCTTCTGAAGCTCGGTTAATCACTTTTAAAATAGTGTGACAATCTTATTACGAGCCAGCCCCTCCATTGGTATCTCAAGTTGACTTGGAACTATGAAATATTATTGCAACAAAACTAAATTAATGACTTGTTGACATGTGTGAATCGGGGTGGTCGTATTTCTCTACCCCTAAAACAAAGCACAAAGCATAAAAATAAAAACACTACGCCTAGATGTTACATGTGTACTGGGGTAAAGGTGATGGTAGAGTTGGAAAGATCTAACCAAATCAGTATTATTTTTTGCTGCGCCCATTTTATGAAAAGACAATTCTGTGCAATAGCATTTGATACTTATATTGAAGCATTTACGAAATATTTAGACGTTTATCTTCCACGGTTGCGATTTTATAATGTTTTACCATATTCCTGTGCTAATTTCTTCGAATTCTACTATTTCCAGATTATCTGATTTTAACACCGTATTTAATATCGTCTAGATATTTTCTATCGATTGATTTCATCAGAAAATTATATTGCAAAAGGTTTTAATATTTCATTTTAACCAGTTGAGCTTTTCTCAATTTAACTGTAAACAAGAAGACGCGTTCATCATTATGAAAGATAGACCAAAACAACGGAAAGATGTTGAACAAATGTTGGTATCTATTTTCTAAGCTTTTTTAATTACTCTTTTTGATCAGAATTTTGACTAGACCCGCGTGTACGAGTACGCACCGGAGCATTTTTATTATACAAGATGTAGGAATGGCTGAGTTATTAAGGTTTCCAATACACGATCTTTGCTTACCGGAAACATTGTTTGAAGAACAAATCTGTTTTGGGTTTATTTAAATTACAGTTTAAGTCATTTTTTAAAGTTTGGCATTAAAAGTGTTCAATTCTGGTGACCCGGACACCATTGCCGCTGGATGTTAGGGTTTCTTGTATGTGCTCGTGATTAATTCTTCTTCTCAAGCACCAAGATATAAAATTTCGTTCATATATGGGCTTCTAATTTGGCGTTAGATCGGCCAAAAACAAGAGAACGCTTATTCATTATAGTTGAATAAGTAATGCGTATTGCTTAATGTAATGTGGATCATTACCATTCACAATTTGAGGCATGGAAGACTAGTTTACAAAACCATTTGGAAGATGACGTTAAAGGGTCTCTTGAAGGAATGGCTGGCCAAATATGTGGTTCTTTTTATAACAAAGTTATAATTTATTGATATTATAACGGGGTTTGAATTTGCCTAAGAGAAATATGTTTCCTTCGGTTTTAATTGACTAGAGAAAATGTGCTTGTTGAATTTATCTGTGTTCACTTAGGCTACATTCCATTCAAACTATAATAAAACATTAAATAAATGGCAAATTTCATTGAACATTAAGTAAGTCGTCAATACTGTATTTCAATACTGTATTATGAAGTGATTTAAATTCGTGATAGTATAATTTGGCTAGAAGCAACGTCTCGCTGTGGGAATTCAGGATACTCAATAATATTGGCATTTTGATTTCGGGCAAATTAGCTTTCGCGTTCGCGAAAATAAAAAGGATATATTTGGTAACTATTTCAGGTCTTGTTAGTAATGAAGATTGCAATACATGTCCAACTCAATAATGCAAGAAGCGAGGGACATCTTTGGTCGAATATTTTGTACACTCCTTAGTTCATTGCATGTCGTGAATAGATGTACGACCACTCTAAACCTCTAGATTAGTATTAAAATTTTTTTAAAGGTGTGTACACCTTTGACCTGATGGCATGGGATGTATGCTAACGGGAGCAAGTGTCCAATGATTAATGATCAATGTACAATTCTAGTTACATTGCGTTATCTATGGCCATGTATGTATTCAGTTTCAATGTGCGTCTAAATAGTAACAACTCAAACGTGTGTTGTGTACTAGCTGAACAGCCATTTAGATCTAGCTCCCAGACTCCTAACACAATTAGAACATGTTTCAACGCTAAAACTAACGCATTTGGGTTTTGCAGAGGACTGAAGCCATAGATGTGACAAGATAACCACGTTACTTTTTCCTTATTTCGATGGAATAATGTATAACTTTTCTTCCAGATGAGTACTTTTCTTGATTATAATTGCTTTGTGTTCCATTAATGTATGCCACCGCTTTGGAGTATTGAAATATTACTCTGATTTATTTCACGACTAAATCGACTTGAATCGTTTAAAGGCACACCAAGTGATTTTATCATATCATATACAGTGAATTGATATAAATATAAATTACACTCGTAATGGTATTTTACTTAGAATGTTTTATATAAATGCCTCACAATCTAAAATCCATACTAATTTAATATATATAATATATATATATATTATATATATATATATATATATATATATATATATATATATATAATATTAAGTATATAAGTTCACGGGCTACGTCCGGCAAATTTTTAAAGTTACTAATCAGTTGACCAAATTCGGGGGTAGTCGCATGCCGTAAAAAAGGGCCAAATGACAACAGTTTAACGCTATGTCGGATAGAATCCTTGAACAAACAATAAGAAGTCAGTATAACATCCAAGAATGATGGGCTCTTCATCAGCGCCTGGGGCCCCAAGACCTCGTTTTCTTCTGAATGAAAAACACAGTTTTCCTATCCCAGGCAGACGAGTCCTGCGATGAAATGATGCATAAATGCTGGATGACCAATGCGTATTCCAAGTAAACAGCGTAGAGATGCGTTTGTAGAGACGCTCGTGTTTTACGCGTGACTGACGCGCACCCGCACACTCGGACACAAGAAGAGGAGTTGTTGCCGAAGCTGAACTCTTGAGAAGCACAGTAGAGAACCGGAAAGAATACTGGTGGAGTTCAAAGTGTCGGACGGTTCTGCTGCCAGAGGTAACAGTACTCACCTTGTAGAGGAAGGACTGGGAGTCGTAGCTAACTATAATATAGTTTCAGTACCAGTTCAAGTGCTACGTCGGCAGGGGATGTTGTATAGTTACATAATCAAGTTGTCCAAAGTCGGGTGTAGTCGCATGCCTTAAAAAAGGCCAAATGCAAAATTTTGACGCTATGGTCGGATATAATCCCTTGAACTAACAATAAGAGTCAGTAGAAACATTACTCTGATTTATTTCACGACCTAAATCGACTTGAGTCGTTTAAAGGCACAACGAGAGATTTACAGATGAATTAGACACTCAAATTTATTTTTACTTAGGAATGTTAAAGAAATACCTTAGAAAATTAGAATTTTAACAATTTGTGTATCAAGGGAAACATTTTAACTTAACTCTTTCAGATGGGGATTTGTTTGAAGATTAAAAGAAAAAACTCTTTCATTATATATGAATTGTGAAATCTCCCGCACCTTTAAATTGGAATATGTTCACATAAGTTAATACTGCCTTTCTGTTATTACTATTGCACAATTTTCTAGGCTGACCTTATCTCAAGATACCAGACCATAGTTGGTTGATTAGTGGGTTTAAACCCAAATATGGTAACATCCCTGGTGACAAAATGTGACGGGAAGCAACAGATAACAACTGTTCATTTATTGACATATATAGTAATTTCTAGCAATAGCATTGATGCGATTTTGGTCATTATGGCTATTAATTTTATGTTTATAAACTCCTCAAAAAAAGGTTGGAAACTTTTTTGGTTGTGGTACATTGTAAAGAGAAAAGAATGACCTTTTCACTGATATTCAACACTATGAAAACAACCTTCAAATAAAATAAGATGTAACTCAACCAAAAAAGTTTCCAAACTGTTTTTGAGGAGTTTATAATGAACAATTCATATTTTGTACTTCCTTGAGTGTAGATAAGGTAGTGAATTGTAAGAAAGGGTATTATTATAAAAACATACGTCAGATTTGGGAAAATGTTGCAAAAATATTGTCAGCATTCTTCTAATTTAAAACTGATTCAGGTCCACAATTTTAGAAGTACATATAGATTAGACATCAGTGCTATAATACACCAGTAGTACTATAATATACACAAAAGCACGCATGTAAACGCCAAAAACTAGTTGTGGAAAAGAAATTACAGGCATGTTCTGACCTTTAGAGAGTTAATCAACCGTAAATTCACCACAGTGTTGCAACATCAATGACTTATAACTTTGACATAATTTACCAATTATCTGGATGATATTTTACATTACATTGCTAATTGAGTTTATTTTATTATAAGCGCGTTTACACACGCACCACTCCAAGAATCACATTACGTACAGATTAGGGTGAACTGTTATGTTAGCAAATTGATAACAAAGGAAGGTGTAACGTTAATGCTAAAGATGCAACTTCGGATCACTGAATAAAACATTTCTAAAAAGACGCCGATGCCTTATCGCTCCCATCCTTTATCAGTCCAGAAGAAAGCGTACAAGTACGTTTACGTACACAATTTACCGTTTACATACGTCATAATTTTCCACAATGCCAATGCAACTTTTAAAGAAATACATTAGGTTTTAACATTTCACCCGGGACAGTTTACAGCTTAAGCAAAAAATTCCTTTCAAATTATGACTAACGTCTTATAATTATGATTATTTTTTCCCGAGCACCGTCCTTTGTCTTGTCTGTTAGTTGTGTATGACTTTTTTCCCCTTTTAAATGTATTTATGTTTTTGAAACATTTTCGTTTGTATTTTTCAGGGAAGTCTATTTTCGGGCCTTATTGGCCTTCTGGACTTTTCCTCCATTGTTTCTGTCATGTATGTAAATTGCTTTTTTAATGTTATTGATGTATTGTATATATGTATATGGAAATAAAATTGATTGATTGATTTTTACAGTTGTTACAGTTTTTACAGTAATCTTCACTATATAGAGTTTTAAAACTCATCAACAAAATGTATGTGCGGATTGTTGATATCTTTTTTCAAATAAAAGATATTATTTAAGACAATTGATATGACGTCATCAGTGACATTTTTTTCAATAATTAAATTTCGACACCTGAAATCAAAATTTTTGAAAACATAGAATTGTTTATAATGTTGTTTGTCATAAGTTCTGAAATTTGTATCCTTTCTCATCTCAAAACTGAAAATCGTGAGAGGATTTTGTAAAATGCTTTTGTATTTCTTTATCATTTGGTGATGTATGTACGTACTTGTACGTATACGTATACGTACAAGTACGCTATCGTCTGCACTGTTGAGATTTGTGTTCATGTCTTTTTTTTTCTATGACATGTACGTTTGAGATACACAAATGCCCTTTTCCATCTTCTGTGGCACAGACATATTTTCATAAAATTATAAAATTTCGGTCCATTGCTCTCAAATGGGAGTCTAGAACCGTAAAAGTATACAGATGTATTTTACAGACAGAATTACCATTCCATAAACATATTGTTATGGCCTTAATAAGAGGCTACATCCAGTAATTTTAGCCTAATTTGGGAGTTTGCCATTATTGTAATAGACAAATGTGTCATGAACATCACGACTCTACGCTCATTGATTTAAAAGCCACACAGGTCACAGACTGGTCGAACAGGGTGGATGCCGAGGGAATAAACTCCGGCGTGTGTTTTATTGTACTTAACGGCATGATCCACGATCTGCTGATAAAACCACTCCAGGCGCTGTATTTGGGCGTAATAATTTTAGGCGAAGGATAATATATATATAATATTTAAAACCATGCAAAAATATCAATTAAAAAAAATGAGCACTATTAACCAAATGTGCCAGTATATCTTAAACTCACGGGTGTTTTTTTTTTTCTAAAGTATATAATTTGAGATTGTTTATAATATCGATTGAATAGAACAAACTATAACAGTTTCCTGGAACTTAATTTGAGCTTACTGAAAAAAAATATGTAACCATATAACGCTTTATTTATTCCAATAGAGACAGAGGAGTCCCAAGTCAAAACGCTAACTTCCTGTATGCTAAAAGTCAAACAGTCCGATGCGAAATCACAACATTATTTTTTCCATGTACAATAGATTTCTCTTTATGTGTAAACAATATGCACAAAAGCCTATGGCTAATGTATCATGATGCGCCATCGCATTATAACAATACATTTCAATCTGCTACAAATAAAGTCAACACTGCATTTGAGAACACTATAAAAATACTGAGTGTTTGACCTTCACGATTGTATTCGGGAATATTAAAAATATTAAATGACAAGAATTTTCCAAGTTATGTGAATGTCATTGGAAGTTAAGCAATCGATTGTATATTGAACACGTTTGATGCATTTATTGTTCATGAATACCAATATATATTTGTAAATATTCCTGCATAAATGAAAAATGTCGGTTTTTACAATCCATTGATCTCTCATTATTTGCGTGGTGTGTGTGTTTGTCTCGTTCGCCCCTCTTTCTTTCTCTCCTCTCTCCGTTTTTCTCTATCTTACTGTTACTGTTGACACATGGGTCCTTAGTTTTGGTTGGCATTATAAAGGTCTATATGTTATGACTTTTGTCATTTTACGTTTAAATATTAATGTCATTTTGCGTTTAAATATTAATGAAACATTTGTCTTAACTAATTTGTCTTGCTTTAGCTAATTCTGCTTTATCCATTTATCCTGTGAAACAGGAATCATGCCTCAATTTTAATCTATAATCCGAATAGCTCAATATTGTCAAAACATTTCTAAATTCAAATTCGTGAGGCGCAAAAATCGTTATTTAATAATTACAGTTGTTTACCTTTTGCAAATAAGAATTAGGATTTTATTTATTGCACATCGCCCAAAACCACTCTATACCTCTAATCAAAATAGTATAATTAAACCAATGAAAAAGTATCAGCGCTGTAACTATAAAGAATTCATTTATTAAATGGTAACTGACAGATACATAAAATTGTAAGTCAGCTTTGCGATTAAATTTGACCTCAAAATATGAAAATATTGACATAGATTTGATTTTAAGTGATACCCATCACTTATTTGAAATTTAAAACTCATTATTGGGTTTACTGGGCCAAAGGCATTCTAAAATGTATACTTCTGCCAGCCAAGTCTACGCAGTTTCAAGAAATTATGATTTAATCTAAAGTGGAGTGTGACGACTGGAAAAACAAACTGTGATGAAGAAGTGTCCAATTTTGTGGTACTAACCCAGTATCATATTTCATTACTCTCCCTAGCACATTACATTAATTTCGATATTATGTCAGTACGTGTTGCGCGCATCAGTCACGAACACTCTGCGTAATCGCACCTCTTGAGGAATACATAGCATTCTCAAAGAACTTAAGGACACCTGCAGTGATCCACAGTCAAAATATTTTAAATTTGCAGAAATAGCTTAAAAGTAAAGGATAAGTCTGTAGATATTTTTTTCAATAGAAAATTTGAGAGAAATGGAAGAAAACAGCAGTGTTTAAAGATATAAATCTCCATACAATAACGTTTTGTAGTTAAGTGTGTGTATGGTCAGTGCTGACTAAAAACCCTCGATTTTGTCCTTATTGGGTTGCTTTTTGGTATTATCACTTGCAGGGTATACTATATAGATACACTTCTTACAGACATGCAAAAACATGATTTTGTTAATGATTTTTTTCGATTGTTTTGAAATTACTGATATTAATCAACCGGAAACTTTCTTCTGATACAAAAATCCCCATTTTGATGAAGAAAAGGGAGGGAGGGGGGTTACTCACATTGAAAGGTGGTATGAGTATGTGCCCCCCCATATCATAAGACCCTCATTTTCAGGCCGATTTTCAGTTCCACAGACTCCCATTTTAAGCCTATTTAAGTTCCAGAGACCCCATTTTTTATGTAAGAATCTTTTCGTGACCAAATTTTACTTAAAATACCTCAAAAATATGATAAAAAATCAAGCTCAAAAGTTGACAAGAAACTAACCAAATCCAGTTCCACAGACCCATATATATTCCCAAATCAGTTCCGCAGCCGCTAAGTTTGAAAATCTGGGTGGCACACACCTAACCAAAATATGCTCGGGTACCCTCCCGGGGGTGGGGGTGAGGTTGTCGATCGTATCACCCACCTTTAATGATAAAGTACTGAGATACATGTGCAAAACATTTCGTATAAATACTCGTCATAGTTAGAAATAATCAGCATGGGCGATGATTATTTTACGATATTTTACGATATCTCAATAATGAAGCACTAGGTAGTTTTACAACTTGAAAAACATTCATTTTACACTCCTTTTTATTATATAGGTTTGCCCGTAGACCATTAACCTTTACCGAGACACTAGTAGAATACCCAGTGGGAGTTTTTAGGTGTGATCTGTCGTGGCAACTCAACAGTTTTATTTTACTTTGCTTTATAGTGCTAACGATATGCAGGCTGCATATCAACTACGGATGTAAACCAATCTCTCAAATGGTGTATACATTGTCTTTTTGAAGTGTTATTTTTACAGGACTTATTTTTAGATCCGGTCTTGTCTTCTTCGACAAATGGAAGCCAATAATGTCATTATTTTAAGTGGAAAACGAGGTAAAATCTCATTATTAAACAAATTCAAAGTAAAAAAAAAATCTGCCAACATGTGAACTCAACGAACATTCGCAACAATGGCAGATGCGCAACAACCAAAAACACTCGATTTTCAGTAAGCTCCATGATAGTAAAATTTGGTCGACCACGAATAAACAATTTTCGTTCATAACATACAACCAAACATCTTTTACCCCGAAGAATTGACAAGATAAGTGAGAAAAGTTAGACACTAAAATTTTGACCACTTTTTTATTTTTTTTAAATTACGTCGTTGTAGTGGTTTTATTCTACGCGTTTAACCAATAGCGAAATTCCTCTTAAATCAGACTGTGCGAACTATACTACTAAGTGTTTATTAGTTTACATTATTTTTTTTTTAATTGGCGTGTTTTGACTGATTAATTTGTCCGTAGGCGGGTAAGATAACTTTCTTGCATTACTTTAAACAAGGTGGTTGCGAAATTCCCCAGATAACATGTAAGATTTCAGTAGAAAGAGCCCATGTTTCAGATTAGAAGCCATCTTTGAGATCAAACAATACACTCACCTGAACATATAGAATGTGTTCCAGGTACAAAACAGATGAATGTGAAGTTCATAAATCACTTCACCTCAAAGATGGCTGTTAATCCGAAACACGAACACACTCTATTTCTCCGCCATAATTTTCCTTTATTTTCATCAGAAGGTATGCAACAACACCTCAAATCAATTTATAAGGTTTCTTTCCTACAAGCATTTCCAATTTCCATGTTAACGCCATACTGGTCAAAATATTGACTATATTCAAGGTTAGGACAAATGTCGGTATGTGTTTGGTAAAGATTAAGCCGGCGAGAAATCAGTATTCATAGAAATTCATAGAAACATGTGTCCAGTTATTGTCAACATAGTCATCGTTTTCGTAATTTTCTGCGGTGTCTACTATATTAGGAGAAAAATAACACTATGTCATCAGACATTTTGTCAGATATCATAAACAGACAGTAAAACAATAAAATGCAGTGATAAAAAATTGATAAAATTAGTCTTTATTTTTAAATTGAGCTTCACTAGCTGGGATTTAATCGGGTACTAAATTCTAGATTTAATTTGTGTAAGAACTATTGCTTAAAACTAGAGTTACGCTCTCCTCCCCGATGGTTCTTTGCACTTGGGCAAATTAACCACGAGAATAACCCGTCCTTCAGAGGGGACATTAAGCCGTATGCCCCATGTACAGATAGTCAAACCTGTACATGTATATCAAAGTTATGTTATGATGTTAATGATAGTTTTAATTTAATTAATTAAGCTATTTTTACATCCCATCCCGGCTCCATGGGAAAAGTTCAACACTTTTGTTTTATACTGGCTTAGATCTGTTCTAGTACAGTACAATATAGAAATTCGTATGTTTACATAAGACTTCTTAAACGCCATTTACTGACATCGCCAATATAAATCTCCACGCACTCATTCCGTTAGACAAGTACACTCGAAAGCGTTTTTAATAAAGGCACCTTTTAGCTATGCAACTCTACATTTCCATCGCAGAGATGAATGTCAAAATGCACATTAACGGGGAAAAAGCTTCTTTTGCTTGTATTCGTGAACAGGAGAATCACTTTAAACGCTAGGCGTTTCTTGTTGACATTGTCATAGTCAAATTATTCTTATCAAAATAATGACAAGAACAACATGCACTGAGTTTTTTTTATAAGGTTGTCATTAATTTTGTTTCCAATCCATGAAATTCTACAAAAATATATTTAGTGTAGATTAGATGTTGCACCAAATCCCACACACCTTTTCATGTTTTGCTCACAAATCGATTTCTGCCAGCGACCCGATAAATGTGATATAGCGGTGCAAAAGCCAGTGATTAGCTCGTCACATCTCTAGAGCACAGTCCTTATAAACGTTTACCATACGACGGTTTGATTAACAGTGATGTTCACTGTCTTTAGCTTTCCCTGCTTTAAATCAACAAAGATGATCTACACAAAATTTGAAATCAACTTGGAAAATGTGCTCGAGTACGTGAAACATTTACATGTGTAACTGCTGTTTCCCTGGTGAATATATCCCATGGGGTATGCGTTTTAACTGCAATCCAGCGGTATTCGAAGTGTTAAGATTGGGCATTACATATTCTACCGCATTCGTCCCAATCTCAACATTTATAAACTCATCACTAGAATATTGGATGGCGAAACGTATTGCAAGGACAACCGTCTATTTTAAATATATTGGTAGGATGGCATATGGCTCAACTTTCATCTTCAAAGTCTGCAACTAAGTCTGTCAAGGTTAACCTGGTGACATTGCATCATAATCAGCATGACATTTCATCATTTGGACATATTGAGAGCCACATACTTGTAAGATATTACATCAAAAAATCATTGTATTTGAAGGAGATGTACTAGATAGTCTCTCAATGCATTGTTATCTTCTCACATGTCTATGACACTTTTTGTGATCTTGTAGCATCTCCAATACAAGACGGTAATTAAGTCAGTGGAAAACATGACAACATTCAGTGTTTTAAAAGAGGTCATGTGATGACTAATGATTTGATACCCATAGTGGTAGTCCCGCATTTGCAACTATTCCCTCTTTTTTTGGAACGAGCATCGGTGCCCGACCAAAATCCAAGAACCCCCAGGTGTGTTGACCGGTTTCCCTGTAAACCGCCATATGTTTGAGTATCTTCTTCCCAGCATGCATCGCATGCTGATTCGCTGATTCCCGATGACCCGGAATCTTTACGAAATGAAGAAACATCAACGAACTGCGAATTTTCTCGAGCGAGAAAATCGGATTAAGATTATCTCGGAAGGGCCACTTGTGAGGATATGAATAACAATTGCAATTATAAGACGGCGGATGGATTGGTCAAAGTAAAGTGGATCGTTGTGCTTCCTTCTTATCTCTTTCTTCCTACAAGCTACAGCCATCGTCTAAAAAATTGAATACATCCCATGAATATTGGCATACTGCGATGACATTCTACCGTTACCTTTGTCGTTAGAATTGGCAGGTTCTATAATGAATCCACTTACGTGTCAGATGATTTGACCTTTGTTGTGACTTTTAGTAATTCTAGCGTGTCACTTTTAATTTCACGAATCATTGTTAAATATACTGGATTTAATTCACCCTATTCCGTTTTCTGTGTCATATTTTAAAAATGTTTGTTACCAAGTAAATTAAAGGACAGAGTGGAATGAGTACACAGGGAAGTGTTTTGGTCTCGAAAGAAAGCAATATTTGTCATTGATTTATTCTGTATGACAGGCACGAATAGTTCATATAAGACACCATAATGCGTGGATTATTATTGATTAATGCTGTGATTACCTTGCCGTTTTCTAGGATGTAGCAAAATCTGTTGTGATTACGCGTATTGCCAAGACAATACAAGAAAAACGTAGTTGTAAATAGCTGCACTGTTTGAGCAAATGCCTTTTCCCGTTCTTCATCTTCCTCATACTTTCACGTGCACTGTATTTATGGACATTAACCACAATTGGCGTTTTTTGTGCATATGCGGTCTTTGTTTAGGATTGCACTCGATATAGTTTTGCAGTACGTCGGCCATCTTGCGCAGTAATGCTTATTTCATAATATTGCCACAATTTGTGTTGTTTCTTTAAAAAAACCTACACCTTATTCTTAATGCTATTATCTTACACACACAGAAGTCAAAATTGTATTCACACACTGTCTGGCACATAGTCGTATGTTTGTTGAGTTACGGTTCAAGGCAACGGTATTTCAAATGTTTGTTAAAATAGATAAAATAAATATGCAATCTTCTGACTTTCGTATAGCAGTATGCTTATTTCGAGAAAATTCAGTTTGTTCTACTAAACAAATTACGAACACCTTCTCAAACATGTTTATCAGAAAAGATATATGAGTAACGACTTTCAGGCATCCACACAACGAGGTGCTTGATAAGGCGCAGGTGCTCTTAATATAAACGAGAAATGAAATGAAACATGGGCAAGGATGGCATAAACGCTTGATTTCTAACATGTCTTCATCAGGACTGTCCACATTATTCACACTTTGTGTGAAGATATTTTTCTCATATTGTATACTGCAATGCGTACCCCCATTGCATGGATATGTTTGAAGTATAGTAATATGAATCGTTTCTTTTTTTGTTACTTCCGATACAGAATGCACCAACAACGACACAAACAGCGATGGCGTATTCACATTATCACACCGAAGATTCCAACGTGGAAAATGAACAACTGGAACTACGCATTAGCACTACGTCTAAAAACACAACCGATTTTAACCAATGACGATGTTATCTTTTCTACTTCTAGTATAGAAAGTACTTGTTAGCAATAGCCAAAACTGTGAAGTGGTAGTATCCGAATTGTTTTGGATGGTTTAAAAGAATGGGAACTCGAGTTTGCCAGTGAAACCAATGTTTTCGCAGGAAATATAAAGGATATACGAGAGCAAGTCACGTGGAATTTCGATTTAGACGAAGCACAAAATTTCCTAGTGTAGGGTAAAGTTCAATTGCGTTTCCCGTTTTGTCAGCTTTCAGGGTTCGACATGTACCCTGTAAATATGAGTGAAGTAAGAAGACGCTATAAGGTGCTTATTATGGTCGCACTGAATATCACAGGGGTGTTATAAGATACATGGAAGCGGCCAATTTGTTAAAGTGTAGAGTCTTGCATTATTGCATACATAATATTTAAATTGTTTATTTTTTATCGCGCGCTATTCACGTAAACGTGATCAAGGCCCTGTGTGGGCAGCCTGAAGGCACTCGAGCATATCCGAGAAACATATACCAGAACAAGATTTAGGCAAAGAAGCTCTATTTTAAAGCAGGTGGAAGCCGGAGGATCCGGAGGAAAAACTGCGGGGAACCGAGTACAGTCGAGAAACGTCAATTCACATGAGGCCACCGTGAACGAGCCCCCACTGGAATCGAACCCGTACATCATTGGTGAAAGGCAGGGAAGATGCGGAATGCGCCAATGAAAATGACTATTATCATAATAATAGTGGGCGTTTAGAGATAGTGATAGAATGATTAAAAATTGCAAATAAATAAAATTTGAGTTTGGTTAAAACAAAAAAATAAGTTTTAAAATTTAGTTGGACAAGTGGCCATGTTGGGCTGGGGGGCTACTTTTCAATGATTAGTGTAAAATAAAAAAAAAAAAAAGATCAGTGAACCATTAGGGTGTAAATTTTGAGTTCACACACCATTTATATTTATAATAGAATTAAGGTTTTATTTGTGCATCCGGCAAACATTTTTGAAAAATCGTTGCTATTGTGTAATATGACGTCACTTTGTTTTGCCAGGACTTCATGTAATCTTGCAACTATTTTGTTTACAGCCAAGAAATTGTAATGTTTCTCTAGAGACAGACATTTTCCAATTTTTTAAGACATGTTTAATTCTTTGACATAAATGCTACATACACGCAGGGCATACACGCCTACAATCTGTCCTGAACAATTCAACTGAGCAAGGGATACGGTATATTGGATTACGATGTTGATATCCCAGAATTGAACGTATGATTACATGGACTGTTTCTGTTCGTATATTTAATCGAAAAACACATTTTTCGAAGTATGTTAGGAAGAAACCGTATGGACCAATTATGGTTATGGACAATTATGGTATGTGCGGTTCTTTGCCTGTGGTAGCGTTTGTCGGGGGGGTACTAGTTGTCATATTTTTATCGACAACATACTCGTAGAGTGTCTTTCCCAAAATGTGTGTCTACGTTGGGCATGCCCCTTCTCTTCGGCTCCTCGGCATGGGAAGCATTGCCTCAGGAATCCTTCATAAACATGATAAATGGAACCATTACTAGCGCGTGCAATGGCAAAATCATACATAAACTAGTCTTTATAACATCGTCACAATAATCTCTCTCATTTTAAAATCATCAGATTATCCGTCTCCATTCATAAATGCTTTCAGGTAGTGAATGAGATTGTTTTCGACTGAGTATTGCCGGATTTATCAACGAAAAAAGGGGAATGGGCAATACCACAAAATATATTTCCATGTTCACAGTTCTAGCGTAGTTCCCTAGAGTTTTGCAATCGTGACTCGTGTATCATTGGTAAGGGGTTCACGCAACAAGGAATTGATTTTAAAGTAGTCATCCTGGAAGTTCGTCACAATAAGTGTAATTTCGCCTTATCGAAATTCAACTCAGTCAAGTTATACAAGAGTTCACAGAATTACATTAAAATAGTACCTAGTATTAGATCCAATTGTTCTTCACGCAAACATAGTGGACTATATACTTTCTATTGATCTACCTTAAAGTTACGCAGACACATTTAAAAAGGTGCCGCCCAGGATTGTCAAAATGAGTACATTCTGCATGTTGCAAATCTTTTGCGGTGTTTGTATCCCTCGCCTGCTGAAATTCTTAAGGTCTATTTCACTTTTATGTGTAACAGAATGATTTGTAATAACCATTTATGCAGCGCACATTAGATCACAATGTTAACACTACAGAAACAAGAAATCACACAGAGTTTGATTTCTTAATTCATCACTGCCATTTGACCTGTCTGATAATTCATGCTGTGAAGTATAAGGCGTAATTATGAGAACAGTAACACATTTAGTGATTAACATTTCGGGAGGCCTAAAAAGGGTCTATATCATTAGGGTCAGATATTAGTTCTAGCGTTATTTTCATTTGGATTCGAAAATTTACTATCATAACGACATTCCCATCAGAATTCTCCATAGACCTCTATAGAGAGATCGAAAGCACCTAGTTTAAGACACTATCATTGATTCCTCCAAATGTCAAAATATTTGAAAATGGCAGGAATAGTTCAAAACTGAAGGATAAGTTTGTAGAATCCGCATAAGATACCTTTTACAACTAAAGAATTGTCAGAAAAGGGAGAAAACGGCAGTGTTCAAAGAATGCAATCTCCATCCAATTACGTGTTGTAGTAAGTGTCCGTTCGGACAGGTTTGACTAAAATATCAAATTTTGTACTTGTCAGGTTGCTTCTGGTCTTATCAATTCCAGGGTATGTTAGGATACCTGTACTTGTTAGAGACATGCAAAAATCTGATTTTTGATGATTTTTTCGAGTTTCTGATTTAGCAAATCTCTGATTTTATTATGCAGTGTCAGTAGAAGAATACAAGTTCATGATTTTGTTCAATTGAATCATTTACAATTTTTTACCCTTGAATAAACTTTACCCCCTTATTAATCAAATAGCACAATGGGGAGTCCTGTGACTTTTGATATGTTGCTCCTCACAACATTAAAAAATATCCTAAATAAATCAGCCATGGCTTATTTATTTGCCGCCTTCTGGCTACACAGACCTATATATAGCTCCTGGACTATAAATATTGTGTTGGAGACCTACGTACAAATCTTAATGGCAGAATAAACACTGTAAACCGTTCATCTGATCATTTATTGCATATCGGCCAATTTTGATTTTTGACCAATATTTTGACACCAAAGACCAATTTTCCTTCAATATTTTGAGTCTTAAATTAATCTTGTCTTCTAATTAATTTTCTTCTGATGGCTATTTTTGTGAGCACCGAAAAACAATAGCTTCACGGCCGCCATCTTGAATTTTAAGCCAAATTTTAAAACCATGGACGAATTTTTTCTTCAAATTTGTCAGCCCACAAGTAATTCTATGATAATTATTTTTCATATAATACAAGTAAAATGATTGTCTTCGATTTTTTTATAAATGATCGAGCCGTCTATGCACACGAAACCCCCTGCGTTTAAAGGATTGGGAACGAGCAATATGGATGTTAGAGCAATATGGATGCTAGGTCGCACCTTACCAGAAAAATATGGCAGGGGAAAATGGGCGAAAGAATTAAGCAAATTGATAAGGGAACAACGATCCTCGAAATGTACCGACTCCTGACCTGACATAATGAAGACCAAATTTTGGACGGACGCAAGTCTGTGAATGCCCTTTGCCAATATGAGGGTTCTAAACAAAACCATTAAGATATGGGGAAATATATATCCCTAACGTCCCTTAACTGCATTTAAATGCCCATTTGAAAAAAAAAACCTACTTAGCGGACCCCTGCTTTGGGTTAGGAGGAAATTTCCACTAAATCTAACAAGATGATCGTCAGTGAGAGTACCCTTGCCCACATGCCCAGCTGTGTTATCGAGTTGACTTATGAGGTCACATTCCTGAACACAGCTGGGCATGGGCGTTCTCACTCCATCACCGCATGTGCATGTGCATTCCCCCAGTTTTCTAAAGCTCGTAAATTACTTTAGGTCATTTGCATAGGCATATGGAACTGAGAAGCCGACCACGTTGACTTCAATGACATTTAGATCGAGAACGCAGAACGATATACAATTACCGCCTGTTCAGATCACAGAAAATAAACCATTCTTAGATTTTAACTGTTATAATATGCTTATATTTTGTGAGATAATGTTTTTTTCTATACGTAACTTGTGAGAAAAAAAAAGAGAAATAAAAATAAAATTAAAAACCCTGGTTGGATTACAAGTTGCATAATTGTATGGGATTCCCCAGTGACCTATTTTTAGAAGAACATTAAATAATTGACCTTTTTAGGGAACGTACCCCTGGATATAAATAACATGGAACTTTACATTGAAGCATGATGTAGGAAGATCATTGTATTGACCAGAGAGAATTTTCTGACATAATATTGCTAATGAAAGGCAAATTATGTCATCAGGCTTTTGTCTTCACGAATGATTTGCCAGGCACTTTGTACTACAGATAGATTTGTAACATAATTTGCTATATAGGATATCGGTTTCACTATTATCAGAAAACTGATTATTGATGTAGCCTGTCGGTGAAGCATAAACACTTATTTTGGAGTCAAGGAACTTGTTCTAAGAGTGGATATTTGTGACAGAGAGACTTGAGGAGTAAATTTAGCTAGTCGGATTGGATAACGTATCTTCAGTATTGTAGTGTGGATTGGTATGTCAATGAAACCGTTCCCGTAGGATTTTGGTGCTAAAGGTGATTTTCTTGCTGTGTTGTATTCAATAGGGACCAGATAGTCAGAAAATGATGGGGTGCAAATTTTCGGACTGCAGCCCCCTTCCTCAAGGGGGAAATGTTACTACAGGGAAAAATTTAAAATCGAGTCAAATTGTGTTTTAATGTACATTAACATGTTCGCCTCCTTATAAGGATTAGAAAAAGTATATATTTGCCTAGGTTCCGACCATTATTTAAAGCGCTATAGCCCCATAATGGTTCAAGGTCATCCTGGGGTAAAATTTATCCAATGCTCAGATATTGTTGAAACTGTTGTTGTATTATTTGTATTGTCTCACAGGATCCAAAAATGTATTATTTTACAGTGTGTGACATTTGGTTGGCTAATTACATAGCAAAATGTCGCAAGTGTCTACATGGTCTATGGGGGTCACCAGAACTTTCCCCGGATGTCGTTATGGCTATATCAAAAATCAATTAAAATGCATTTTCTGTTTCAGTATGACTCAAGAAATCATTTGACACCACTTTCAACAACATCGGAGCATTTACCCCCAGGGTGACCTTGAACCATTATGGGGCTATACCGCTTTAACTAAAGGTTGGAACCTAGGCAAATATATATTTTTGTAACCCTTAAAAAAAAAAAAAAAAAAAACCGCTTTAAGGGGGGGGGGGGTATGGGGTCTGACTTTGGTAAAAAAATGTTCCATTGACGAAAATGAGATAATGCAATGGCTTAATTGTGTAGATTGTAATCTACAAAATGCTTTTTATTCGATCGCAATCGGACATTCGGTTCCCGAGATATGGCTGATCAAAGTGAAGCAGTGTACGCAAAATTTGCCAAAAACGCATAATCTCCTATACTTTATCATGTGAAAAATTTAAATGGGTTATATTTAAGATATTTTAAAAAATATTTTTATACGCCATTTAACACATTTATTTTGGCTAAGTAGAAGTAAATAAATACTCATATTATCTTGTCCATAATTTAAAGTAATTAAATGTACTGGGTAAGTGATTTTTTTTATGTATTTTATCGTTTTCTCACCCTGCGATATTTAAGAAAAGTATTTAAAAAATTAATTACAGGACAATGGATGCACCGATTTCGATGATTCTTTCATTAATAATTATGATAATTCAGTATAAAATGAAATTTAAAAAAAAAATCCATATTTCACATCAAAAGCGCCCTCAATTTTGTCTAAATATTTCGAGGCCTATAACTTGTTTCGTCAAAATACGCAAACAACCAAAACGAAAACGAACGTAACTAGAAAACGCTACATGCTATGCACATGAAATTTGGCACACATATTCAGCATATATAGAGCTAGTGAACCATGAAGCCCGATTTTCAAAATTGTGTTTCAAATTCAAATTACGCCATGAAATTATGTGATTGGTCGATTGCCGGTTGCCATGGCAACGGTATCAAAAATCCGGCTTCATGGTTCACTGCGTATTTACCCCCTGCACATGCCACCCAAGTGTCGACCCAGTAGCTTGTTTAGTTATTTAGTTCAGTTCGTTCTAGTGTTTAGCCAATCAGAGGACTTACGTGGTTACCATGGCAACCAGAGCAAAAATTGACATGAATTTGAAAACTTTGTGACATGGGCTACAATATGATGTGTAACATGTATATACCACTATTTAGGAAAATTAAGAAAAATCTTTTCAAAGTTCACTGCTTCAGACCCCATACCCCTCCCTTAACTAAAGGTTGGAACCTAGGCAAATATATATTGTTTGTATCCCTTATGAGGTGACGAACGCGTTAGTGTACATTAAAACACAATTTGACTCGATTTTAAATTTTTCCCTGTACTAACATTTCCCCCCTTGAGGAAGGGGGCAGCAGTCCGAAAATTTGCACCCCATCGTTTTCTGACAGTTTAGGTCCTATTGAAACCCAAACAGCAACAAAATCAATTTTAGCATGAAAATCCTACGGGAATACACACCATCCCACACTATCGCTTCAGAGACTTTTCCCCGCGGAATTATCGTACAAATTTAAAGATGCGAAACTACCATTTTGAAATCTTCGCTGTACAACCATACGAAAAACTATAGTGCCATTGAACTTGAATACTCCAACAGAGAGACTGTATCAAGATAAAGTGAGAATGTGAGATTGCTTTGTACTCTAGGTTCATCTTCTTTTGTCCCGGGGGCCACTTGTATTCAAAGGTGGATATGATGTGTGAACAAGAAAACGCGTAAAAAGGGTCTCTTTTTTCCAACAGGCGATGTACGCGCGTACATCGATTAGGGTGTCAAACAGTAAAATATGGAAAAAAAGGGTATGTTTTTTTTTGTAACCCTGAAATTGTGATGTACGCGAGATCAAAATTATCAAAAATATTGTAATTTTGAAGTAAAGCAACATGAGCAAAGCCAGATAATAAGGGTATATTATCAACACAATGCATTGCTTTGTTGTTTAGGGTGGCAAAACGGACAAAAAGACTTGTTTATGGTAGCAAAAACAGACAAAAATGCTTGTTTAGGGTATGTTTTTTAGTCGGTGGAAATACTTGTTTAGGGTGCATTTCGGAAGTCCATGTTCACGCATCATATCCACCTTTAAATACAACTGGTCCCCCCGGGTCCTTTGTTTATACGCTAGTTCTGACCTTGGTGTTCATTGAACGTTGATCGTTACAAAGAATGTAAAAATATGCACTTCATGCGCTTGATTTTTGTAATACTTCAGCACGGCAAAGATTTCTTGGTAAACCTTGGAAATTTATTTTGATTGATTTGAGTATAATGAAAATGTAGTGTGATTTGTATGTTTAAAAAAATAAATGTACACAAATATGTCGACGTATTTTTATGGTTTGGCTAATTTTAGAAAGCTGGCTCATATTGAGTCATAGGTTCAATGTTAACCTTTCAAAATTATGGAATATAATACCTAACAAAAACAGTTTCAAGAAGGAATTTTCCGCTCTGTTCAACTTTGCTAAGTGGGTGAAATGTGATGCTTTTATAAGATCGTTAATTGTTATCCTTTTCTTGCTAAAAGTAAACCCAGAAGTACTTATGGCGTCTAGTTTTATAATTCGCATAACAATCAGCAAGCGTAACAATTCGACATACTGATTACGAATTTTCATTCCAATATTTAGTAAAATTAAGATATGGGCGTCCTGTATCTACCGCTATCACAAATCTAATTAGTTTTCAAAATTGACTCAGTGCGTTAAAATACGATGGATGTAAAATGAAGCTCATTCAACAGAGTCGCGGTTCGCCTGACTTTGGCAAACAAAAAAAGGGAGACGGATTCTTATTACAAAATGCATGCAATTTGAGCTGATTAAACCATTTACAGTTTACTCAATTCACATTCTGTATTGAAGCATGCCAAACTATAAATTTTAAGATATATTACGGGTGAATGATTCACTGGATAGGCTGGATTGGCTACAAGACAGTTTGATTGGGTGCTTGAAAAGTGAAGGTACCAGCTGACGGACATATTGGTAGGATCAGAACTATGATATTCTCACGGGTTTCCGGGCATAAAAATAAGAAAAGAAGGAAAGGGCATTGAAATAAGGCTCAAATTACGAAAAAATGCATGCTTTAAAGGAGCGAGCAGGGACCCCGCAGGGGCCTCAGGCGGCACCATGGACTCCTGCCGTTGTAGTTTAGAACGTCCCCAGGATCCGCACCCGGGGGTTCTGGCTACGCGCATGGACAGCTACGTATCACGCGAACACGCCATGATAACAATGTTCAAAGATGATTGGAGTTGGGGAAATATATCAAGTACATGTGTCCTATACTCTACCGTGGGAGTTGATATTATTTTTTAAAATCCCAATGATCGAAAGCTTTGAATATCTGACCCAAAAACATTACTTATTGGTACTTTTAGATGGATTCGATTTCAATCGTTATATCCGATAGAGGAAAGTTTATTATGTGTCCAGGTTCCCATTGAAGCACAAGTAGCAGTATACTCAGGGTGTCTTATGTTCCAAATTTGGCGAATGTCCTCACTTATAATAGGCATAATTCAACGGGTGAGAATTTGGTCTGAGTGATCAACTCTTAGCCCTTCTCTTTGGTTGATATGATGCTCCAAATATTGCCGACAGTGGCTTCATGATTAAACTTAGGCTTAGGGGATCCATGGGTGGCATATTTGAGGGAACCCTACTCAAGATACACTAAAAGGTTTGAGAAGTGTTTTTGGACAATTCGAGGGTGCTGATTCCGAATATGCACCATGCAAAATTGTCAAGTTGGTGGAAAAAGGATTTTAAAGGGGCATTATCCGATTTTTCTTATTTTTGTTAAATATAGCTTTATAAAACCATGTGCAAGATCCACTAATTTGACTAAAGGGTTTAAGAAGTGTTTTATGTCAATTTGAGGGTGCTGATTTGAAAAAGACACCTTACAAAATCACCACATTGATGAAAAGTGGATTTTTAAAGGGGAATTACCGGATTTTCCTTATTTTTTTAAATATAGCGTTATCAAACCATGCGCAATATCCACTTATTTGACTGAAAGGTTTAAGAAGTGTTTTATGTCAATTTGAGGTTGTTGATTTCATATAGACACCATACAAAATCACCACATTGGTGGAAAGTGGATTTTAAAGGGGAATTACCCGATTGTCCTTATTTATTTTTAAATACATTGTAGAATTATTAAACAGTGCCCAAGATCCACTAATATCACTAAAAGGTTTATGAAGTGTTTTAGGTAAATTTGAGGGTGCTAATTTTGAATATAAACCATACAAAATCACCCCAAGTTGGTGGAAAGTTTATTTTAAAGGGGAAAAACTTTATCCATTTTTCAAAACACTAGGAATATTATCAAGGGAAATAAATAATTTGAGAACACATAGAGGTCCTCTGGAGGATGGGCTGCCTTGATTATCATGTTCATGTAATGTTTGTCTAAAACTGGTCATATTAGAATTAAAGCTCACTTTTTTATTTACAAATTGAAAAATCAAATATTAACTAAGTTAGAGTTGTTATAGTGTTAAGAATTTGTTTACTTTTTCTGCTCCAAATATTGTCCTTAATGTGAGGAGTTTCCAGAGAAGGATCGTATGTTTTCATCAGTTCCAGAGAAAAATAATGTGTTTTTATCATACTTCATAGCTGCAGGTAATTATGATTACTTGTTTACCAAAGTTAATAGTAATTGAAAGAAAACTGTCAGAAAACTTGTTTTAGTGCCTAGAGTATTTATTTCAGTGCTTTTTAAAGTGGGTATAAATAGCAATCAAACAATTTCTTTTTTACAAAATCATTCAAATTTGTTGTGACCCCTATTAAAAAGGGATGCATCCCAGCTTTTTCATGCACCCCAATTCCTGAAGAAAGTGGTATCCCCTCGGACAAAACTGCACTCACTTTACCAGCTCATTGTCTGTTTATGTTTGTAAATTTTAAAACCATAATTATTTACGACAGGGAATAAGGTGGTTCCTTGATTTCAATGAACTTATTCTTTTCCCTCCTTTTTAGAGAACATCCCTACAATCATAATACTTATCTGTTTAGAACTAATTAGTAATGGGCAGTTATAGTTAATTCATCATTCGGAACGTGGAGAAAAGGTCAATATAAAGATATGATCCAAACATACGTAACCATCGGAGGAAGGGAACCCATTAGAATTTGTCCCTTGGCTGTCGGTGCCCCATGAAGGCAAGTTAAGGCAAGGTTCAGTGTTGGGTGGGGGGAATGTGTGTCTCCCCCCGGGTGGCCCCCCCCATGTTCGTGCCCTGCCTGCCTGCGCCCCTCAAAAATAAAAATGTCTGTTACAACCACTGATAAAAACCTGGATCTTCAAAAGGTTCCAGGCCTGAAAAAAATTGTTCATTTTGTTGATTGTTTTCTCAAGGTATGGTCCAACTGAATCAATAAGGTTGGGTTCTCACAACAAGACTTGTCCTCATGGAGCGCACAATGTGTTTTCTTAAGGCTTCGATTTTTCAAAATCGTGAGCATGTTGTTTTGTGTGTTCATGTGAGTTTTGGGGCAGTGGTCTGGACTGTGCGACGAAGTCGGTGTTCTTGTAGCCTGGTGATTACCTATTAATTTGCTAGAAAAACCACTGCCACTTTCAAGGCGAAGGGAAACTGGTGCGATTTGGCCATTTTTTAAAATCGTGAGTAATTTTCCGTTGTCAGGTTGTAGTTTGGCCAAGTCTGGGATGTAGTCCTGTATCAGTCTTCGGCAGTCTTGTGCGGTCGAGAGCACATGGCAAATTTTGAAAAAAAACCGGCCATATTTTTTTTCCTCTTGCTGGCAGTAAATAGAAAATTGTGGCGGGTTTTAATCGGGGAGGGGGTCGGGGCTGGGTGGAAGCACATGAGCATTTTTGGAAGGGCGGTAGCGGGGGCGATGAGTTGGGCACCAAGTGGCATGAGTGCTTGTGTGCAATTGGAAGTGGTCGTGCAATGAGTCCCTGCTCCAAGCGATAGTGAACTTGACCTGCGTGCAGGGGGGTCGTTGAGCAGGTTCTGGAGCGTTTGTTCTAGCGGCATAGGGGGATGAGCTGTGGCAGGCCTACAGACGACGGTACAGAACAGGCCCAGACCGTTGCCAACACTAGCACATAAAAGGATGAAAATGCGTGCTCGACGATTTCGAAACTTTGCCATCGAGCACCAGTCCGGGGGAGGCTTTGGGGAAGTGGTTTTCCTAGCAAAAAATGTCGAAATCAAGTGCGTACGTTGTCCTATCAATGTCGAGCAAAATAACTTTACTCGTTATATGGATTGTTAAGTATCATTGTTTAGCCGGCTCATTTCAACACTTTCAAACCCGCCCTTGTCACTTTTTGAGGTCGAATATCAGTAGATATTGCGATCTAAAACAGTACAGACGTGTGCAGTTGGTAATTGTCCCTAGGAGTGTGGCGAGGTAGGCAATCGGCTCATGCGTAGAGACGTTTCTTTAGAGACGTCCCATAGAGATGCAAATAGGTATACCATTCATTCCCGTCAGCGCTCTGCACAACGTCCATACAGCGCATGACAAATCAGATGTGTAATTTACCCTCATTGGCTCCAGTGTACGGTGGGGTCTATCAAAATGAACCAACAGTCTTCCCAATCATCCACGGTATCCTTATAAGGGGGGGGGGGGGTGGGGGTGGTGGACTGTAAGTAATGAGAAAGCAACGGAAATAGGAAGGGGAGCGTAGGACGGCTAAAACCGTAAAGAAAAATAAATACACAACAGAAATAAAAAGATCTCTTACAAACCCTAGGGTAACGGACTCTACAGTGTATACAAACAAGCCAGAACACAACGACAACAATCTTTGATAACGTTCATATATGGTCACGAAGACGACGTGCGTTATTACGGAATCCCGGCTTCCGTTGACATCACTCTACGTCGGAGGAACCGCTATGGCGAACAGCAACGTTACGCTTGACCGAGCTCGCAATAGAAAGACCACCAAGCCTCTCTACTCCAAAATATCATCCACAAAAAAAGTATCGTATAGTCACGCATAATCCCAGAGATTAGAAAATCATATTCTTGTCTACTATGGGGACAACACCATAGTTGAGGGATGACCACCCCTCAGCCAGTCGACGGTGCGTGTCCTACACCCGAAGAATAGTACGCGTAAAGGAAACACAATGGAGGGGAAAAAGAACACTACACCCGCTAATCCTTTAGTTTCCTACTGCAGTGATTCCTATGGCCAACAATCCGCTCCACGTATTAACTAAGTCAGGCGATTTTCTCATATCGCTGTATTTCAAGTTTACCCCGCTATAATCGACAGTTTCATGCCCCGCTATATGTCGAGTTTCCAGCGCTGCCTACACATTTGAACTCTATGGTGCCGTCTTTTTTCATAAAATCATTTCCCAAATAAATCACTGTCCAATAAATCATGCCGATTTTTAAAAACTGGACATCTTTTTTTTTCAAAATGGTGCAAACTGACATGATTTTTTTCCTCAACATGAGCAAACTCGACTGATTTTTTTTCCTCAACTGAGCAAACTCGACATGATTTTTTCTCATATGAAGCAAACTCGACAATGATTTTTTTCTCAACATGAGCAAAACTCGACATGATTTTTTTTTGCACAGTACCAACCAAAAAATCATGTGAGTTTTCCTCCATGTTTTAGAAAAATCATGTCGAGATTTTGAAACTGACAGATTTATGTCAACTCACCATATAGAGACCAACTCGGAGTATAGAGGGCAAACTGGACATATAGCGCTGTAACTCTACATATACACGCATGTCAAACACCTCGACAATATGGCGAAGGACACTCAGATAACACCAGCGCGTGACACTCGACATGCGCGGAAAACTCGCCATGATTTGATACTGGGGGGCGTAAAACTAAACTGGAAATGTTTTTTTATGGTCAACTCACATATCGAGAGCACAACTCGATGTAGAGGGCAAACTATGAAAACAGATATCGCTGTAAACCCGACATATAACGCGGCACACTCGGGGATGCATATGGCGAGGAAAACCTCGATACACAGCGGGTGAAACTCGGCATGCGCGGGGAAAACCACCATGATGTTTGCTACTTGGAAGAAGGCATGTGGGACAGTAGAGGTATGAGAGGGTTAAATAATAGTTTCAACAAATAGAGTGGTATTTTGTCATTGCCCGATGTTCGGCTTGGGGTACGAATTTGTGTGCGTCTGTGCTGGAGCACGAGGTTGATTAGTGGGTTTATATAATACCGGGATAGGGGATAGGAATTTTAACCTGATTTTAAAAAAATATAATTTCGATATATATATTATATATATATTATATATATAATATATATATATAATAGTTATATATATAATATTATATATATATATATAGATATATATTATATATATAGGTCAGTCGCTCTTAACCCTCCTTTTGCTGTTTCTTCTTCTTCTGCCACAAGTCAATTTGCTATAATCACTAGACTTGGTCAAAGAACCGTCTGGCCCATATATGGGGTGTTAACAGATAGGGTCAAAGTTTACACATGGTTCATTACAGGTCAGTCACTCTAACCCTCTTCTTTGCGTTTCCTGCCACAAATCAATTGGCTATAATCACTAGATTTGGTCAAGAAAAGAACAAAAAAAAAACCGTTGACCGCTTGGGGGAGTTCACAGATTTGGGTGTAAGGTCATGTGGGGCGGATTAAAAGGGCTTCTTTTGGAATCTAAATTCCTTCTTGTGTTACAAATCAATTTGATATCACCTCAATCATCGTCAGAAGAGCTGTGTTATCCCAAGGTCCACATGGGCTTTAACAAAGCTCTAGATAATTATTCCTGTTCGTAGTTTAAGCCCTCGAGGTTCATAACAGTCAAAATGACGGCCATGTCTAATTAAAGTGCTAAAGAGGGCTGTATCAGCAAAAGCGGTTAGGACTTAGCTAGTCATGTCAACCAAATCATGTGAGAGAATATCGAGGCCCAGGGTTTACGGTTAAACGTTTAACATATGCCAATTGAGCTTACTTTAAATAGAACAAAAGTACTATACTCGTAACGGGATAGTCTACTGGAGTTGTCTAGTGTCACATTTGTTTTTGTTTAAGATTTGAGGCTAGAAAATGTAAGTCACTCATTTAGCCTGTTGTTTGGTAGACTCACTATTTGCTGTCAAAAAGAACACCCAAATTCATGCCACAGGTTTAACCAAACCGTCATTATAATATTTGTAAATAGAAGTAATAACATTTTCAGAGTCAAACTACTGCTATAGACTACTAACTTAAGAAAAATAAAGGTAAGTATTTTGTGGAAAAATAGGGCCAATTTTGTAGATCACAAATATTTCTAGTATATATCAGGTAGCGTAACAGGCCTGAGTGGTGCATGTTGGTACTCCAGATCATGGGGGCCATGAGCGCATTTTTTGCCTGCTCCCAGAATGTTTACCTCCAGACGTAGCAAATCTGCCAAAACCACCGTCCAGCGCGGGAAAATCTGCCCTCAAAACCGGGGTAATTTTGCCCCCCTCTTGTACATGTACGCCCCGTTACGGCCCCTGTAGAGATGAAGGATTATCAAATAGATTTCATCGCTGTTATTTGAGATAAGTGATGTATTCAAATGTTAACAGCAATGGGATCTTTCACTTGATATCATTGGGTTGAGGCAGATAACGATATATCGTCGCTGTGGGGGGGCGGGAAAAGAGGCCTCATATGTGGAACGCCGAGGAGTGGTCAATGGGGCGTCAGGGCCGCGCACGAGGGTGTAAAGTGGGCGCCAGTGCTAGGCGGACACCGGTCATATTGTGTAGTTTGTGGGTCACGGGGTGGGGTCGGGGGGTGTGGGGGTCGCGTTCTATTTGGAATTTAAAAGCCATTGATAGTAAACATCTATGCAGTTTTATTTCAGAATTGTAGACAACAATTGCTTAAGGGGAAAAAAAAATATATATATAATGACGCAATGGAAAAAACACATTGATCATTGTGACAAAAGGCATTGGAGCAAAAATAAGTATCAGTTTTTGGTGTCATACAATCAACTCAAACAAATAATTACATCCAATATCAAACGGAAAAAATATTAAAAAAGATTGCAGGAAAATCAAATGCTACCCAAAAAAAAAAAAAAAAAAGAAAAAAAAGACTTTACACAGAATTTGAGGTTATAGAGATATAACTAACTTAACGAGGGTCAACTAAACAAAACCATTCGTCGGGCGTATTACATAGTGCGGATGTTAAAAACAAAATAACGAATGTGTTGTGGCGGAAAATCTCATTTGAAAAATCGCGAACTCTGGAGGGTCCGTACACATCCCCCAGACGATTCAAAGGATCAAATCCAATTGAAGAAACGATATTAATAGCTGAACTTTATTTTAGCTAATTTCTGATTCGTACTTGATAACGGATTTACTAACATTGGAAAGTTAACCACCACATCCGTCACACCAATAAATACGCAATCGGCGATTATGTTTCTGACCTAGTGACGGATGTTATTTTCCCTATACTACAGCGTTATTAAGCATCCGTCATTATGGAAACGACAAGCGGTGTTTTCTGAACATCCGTCAAACCAACATCCGTCATCGTCGAATCTGCTCAATTTGGTTTATTACATAATGAACGGAGTTGAGTGATTGGCCTCGATTCAACCGCTTTGGAACTGTAAAATAATATAAATTTCTACTAATACCCAATATTTATATTCATTTCCATAATTTAGCTTGTGTACAGTGGCGGCGCCAGGGGGGGGGGGGCAATGGGTGGGGGGGGGGGTTGGGCATGGGGGGGGGGGGGCATTTCCCCCTAATTTTTTTTCTTGTCCTTGGCCCCCCCCCCCCGTTGCCCCCCCCCCATGGTCTAAATAAAAATGAAGGATTTGGGTCAAAACTTCAGTGATTTGTTACCAAAATCAGCGATTTTGGGCCAAAATTTGGTGAAAATTTCCAATTTTTCATATTTGCCCCCCAGAATTTCACGGTTTTATTGCCCCCCCCAAGATTTCACTTTGCCCCCCCCCCGTTTGCCCCCCCCCCCCCCAGAAAAAGAGGTCTGTCGCCGCCACTGCTTGTGTCAGTTATAAATTTAGATGAAATATTTACTAATAGGTATGTAAAAGAAACTTAGCTGGTGAGCGAAATCAAGTACACACTTCTTTGGAACAGAGGTTCAACCTCCATCACTATGTAAAACCCCAAAGTCTCTAAGATAATTATGCAACAATACTCAAAATTGCACATTTCTAATTATATAACTTAATTAATTTAAGATTATTAATTATGAAGCTTGTTCTTGCAAGATTCGACACTTGGCATGGTTGAAGATTTAGGTATTTAGTACAATTTCCCTAATTTCGAAAAATGATAAAATTCACATCCGTCACGATGTATACACACGACGATAGAGGGTTTTCCCGCCCAGCGGATGCTATAGTGAACGTGAATGGATGCACCAACAGTATCTTTGTTCACTTATTTTGTCAAATTTTGTTTTACAAAATACGGCTTCTCGAAATATTATACTTTGTTTAAACGGTTTGGTTGGGTGCAGGGATGTCAAAATCACAAAATATTCACTTTTAGCTTATATCAAACCATTTCTTATTTCGTTCGACTGGGTAATGTTCGATGTTAAAACTCGCTTGATAATCATTACGTTATTGTTTTGTTACACGTGCATGCTCACATAGGTGTAGTCCAAATTTTGGAATCATGGAGTCCTATTATTGCAAATGTTCAATAATAGACGCCCTAGCATTCCTAAATTTGGAATACACTTGGAATACACTTTGGAATGCACGCAATCATTTTGCTCTCTCAGACGAAGTCGATATTCTGACAGAACAAGCTGACCCTCGGAATAGAACATTTTACTGGAGCGTCCATGCCCACGGTACTGTGCGTAGATCGCTCGGCGTATTACTAAGTCTTCTCAAAGATGGAATGGGAAGAAATAGATTGGACCATATTTTGGGTTCAAGGTTTGTGAATGTGTAAAAAATACTTTTACATGAATTTTCATTTTTACAGTGTAATCCTTGTGTAAGGTCTGGATAAAAGAAATCACCAAGGCTAATTCTAATAAGCCTTAAACGCTTCTTCAAATATGTCTAAAAAACAAGCTGGGTGTGGGTGATTTCCGTGGCTCAAAATACACATAATGAGGGGTAAGAAATAAAGTCTAACATGTACCTTAGTTTTCAGCAGTTTAGATAATGTGAAATAGTTAAAAAATGAAAGACTTCAAGGCATTCAGCACTCTGGGTGGGCCGCCATAGGGACGGGTGGCAGTTAGTAACCATTTCAAGCCACAATATTGATAGTATGATATCAAAAAAATTGGTTTACCTGTATATTGTAAAGAATGAAATCAAATTACATTTATTTATTTTGATTAAATTGTAGAGTTTAGCCATTTGCACGATATTACCCCAACTAATTTTCACTTTACTGATTTTTTTTAAAAGAACAAACAAATTAAAAATAACTTTATTATTTTTTTAATTTTAAATAATATATGTTCACAATCTCCACTAATACCCTTCGCGCAGGAATTAACACGCGTATCAAAAGAACCGTCAACAAAACGTGTGTTTTTTTTTTTTTTATGGTGTTGTGGTAAATTACCCTAAAGCCACAAACACAATCTCCCTTTCCAAGGACCCGGTCATTTATTCATGTAGCAGTCATGGATCACCGATATCATTGTTTGATTAGTTTGACAACACAGAGAAAATACTGTGGTTTCTCAGTTTGTTTGAACTCAAAAGTTCAGGATTTGTTCCACCAGGGATTTCCTGACCGAGACTCTCCAGCCAAAGACCGATCTTGAGGAATGTCAAGAATTTATCATGCTACTCAAGCAAGTCTCATTCAACAGAGGAAACTCAGGACGACCTGTACAAACGCTCTGCAGAGTACATGTTGGCGTAATGGGATCCTGTTGCAGAAAATCACGGAAATCCTAGAAATGTAGTAGGCCGGGAGGAGAAACGGCGCTCGGACTTCCACGAGAAACATTCAACAAAATTAGAAGACCTTACCTTAGATGGCATTCTTATCAAATGAAGGCACGAAATAAGCTGTTGTTTGGAGGATTTGCCAGTAGATAAGTGTTCTCATAGACCGTATTCAATATAACGTCAGTCCACCAGACATGGTGGTGGATAGAATGCATACATTCCAGACTACAATACATTAAGCTGGCGGCTTGTAATCTAATATACGCGTCACGTCACGTCACGTCGCGTCCCGTCGCGTCACGTTCACGTCACGTAAGTTAACTCGCTTTGGGATGTTTTCCCCTCGTTAGTGAGTTATTTGTATTATAATTAATGCTTTTCTTTTTCTTCCTTGTATATAGACTATGATTACTGTTGTTAGTGAAAATCCAGCTTTTCTTCCTCACAAACCGCGACGTTGTTTTCCTTGGTTTAGGCCGGAACGGGTTCATTTGAAATCCCAATAGCCCGTCCTTCCCATGCGCCCCACAAACATGAGTCCATTAAAATAACACGTAAAATATACATTTTCCAAGAAAATCTCTGTTTTGGCGGCCCTCGTGACAAGTATGATTTCACAGGGAGTGAATTATGAAACTTTTTTATTCAAAATAATTTTTCCTTTTGTGAAGCATAAATTCTTTTATCCGTGGCCCGGGCTCGAATATCAAATGCGGGGGGATGTGGTGGCCGAAAATAAACATGGTGGTATTTCAGCGATGAAAGGCACAGGACACAGATACAGGAGGTTATTGCGTGATACCCAAAAAAGGAGGATCATCATTAAGACCAGGAAAAAATGGCGAAACATGAAGGAATTGCATAAAATTGTCAATATTCTTGTACAAAGTGTTAAACAAATTCAGAAAAAACGTTGGCAATAAGTTTAGATTTTGGGGGAAAAATTCCAACATCCTAGTCAGTCAACAAGGGACTTTAAGTGACTGATCAGTAATTGATTTGAAAAGGGGGCAGGTTTGGGTGACAAGCAAATATAGAAAAGGATCTGGTTGCAAGAGAGCGCGTTTGTATCGGTGAAAAGAAGGGTCCCTATGTGGCCCGTTTTTATTTATTTTTTTCGGTTATTAGAAGGGGGAACTTTGGTTTCTTGCTCTATTGTAGTTGATTTTTGTTTATTTTTGTGTTGGGGTTGTTTGCAAATTGCCAACCCGCGGGGGGGGGGGCCGTGGGGGAACCTCCCCCTCTTTCAAATTTAATGGTGTGTCCCTCTTTTAAATTAAATGTGTGTCCATTGTTAAAATATTGGTCAATATGGGGTCCTTAAAAATAAGTCCTTACAGTAAACCAATTTTAAAAAAGACGAGAGTTTGAGTACAAACTTTTTTTATTTGATCAAGACTTATTTGTTTATGGTGTGGGTGAAACTACGTCCTGCTGGCAATATTGTTTACAACTTGATATTTTTTTGCACATTGCTTTACTTCGAAGAAGACCACAATTACCATTATTTACTTACTCCGCACCGCGACGTGGAAAACGGACGCGACGGCGCCTTACGCGACTTGACGCGTATATTAGATATAATCCAAGCTGTCCAATCGTCACGTTTAATAGCGATTGCACAGGGATCATTGACAGTGAATGTATTGTAGTACTGGAATGCGTCTATATGTCCACCACATGGCTGGCTATTGAATACGGTCTATAGCTTATTGATGCCATGTCAACGAAAGGCTATTAACTCATCTAGTCATGGTAGATCATGCAACTTTTTTGATGACGGAAAGATGCTTGACACGTAATGTTCAATGCTTATGATCCAAACGGACAGCACGTGAATTTAAATATTAATGTGAACTTGAGCGTGTGAAAAAGGTGAATGTTAAGGATGGACTTGGGTGGAAATGGTTTTACTCTGTGATCCTTCATCTTCCAACAGAATATGAAGGCCAATGGATCTTGCTATTTTGAATGAGTTGAGGATTCCTCAGTTAATCGACTTTTCAAAGCATCGAGAAGAATATTTAGCAAATGAGAGAAAAGGTTGAAAAAATAGAAAAGTAAGCCGATTTGACATTAAGTTGATTGTTGCCTCAAATCATGATGGTAGTGGCCACCGAGATATTCCACCTTACTAGTATGTTTTATTTGGGATATCTTGAGAGCAATATGTTTACCAGCCCTCCACCAGACCTTCTACCCTACAAGACAAAGAATCATCGATGAGTTTGATTTCTGCACCAGGACCAAGAGATAATCGGGTAGGCTGAAAGAAATATGGAAATACGAGCGTGGAGGTAATATGGGGCCATGTTGTTGGGTAAATGGAATATAGCATAGGCACTTTACAATGGTATTGTGATTATTAATTCTGGGGTTTTGTTTGTTTGATTATTCTGAGGCTGATGCACTGATTGACCTCACATCCCCCCTCGCCTTTATTCTATATAGACCATTATTAAAATAAAACCATAGACCAGTTTGTGCACGGTTTGGATAATTTTTTTTGAAGACCTTCAGCATAATTTACTAGAAAACATCGCATATTTGTATAATTCCTGCCAAGGATATTTTTCGGTCTTGTTCATGTTATTATTATATGGAAACTTGGGGACTCCATAATAAATCAAAAGTCACGCAAAGATATACTTATTCTTATGTTTAATAAAATGACTAAACTCAACTCATATTAAATAAGGAACTCGCGAGCCAACGTAGGATAATTAAAAGCACGACCCGACGTCTTCTCACGTACAGAACTGGGCGATGAATAACCCCGAACAAAGGGCGACCAGTCATTTTATTCAGAAGAGATTGGGATTGCGCAATAATATAATTAAATGAACCAACTCACTCAGTATTAAATAGCGCCATAACATTATTGTTTTAGAAGGGGAAACTCCTTTAAACATCATATCACTGTTTTCTCTGAAACTAGGTCAATCCGGTTTTAGATTCCCTCGAGCTGTCACACATAAAAGTTGTTGCCATATAGGATTACGTCTGTGGAATTATAATTTATTAGACACCAAAATCAAATCAAATGTAGGGGAGTTGTGAAACTTGCTTATCGGAACATTGAAATCATCTGTTCTAGAAAAATTTCCTACACGGAATTTTTAGTAAACACATATACTTTAGCTCCTGAAGAACACTTCCAAAAAGTGTGACTTTTTTTCTGAAAACTGGATCAGGTATTTTTCCCACACCAGTCTTACGTTCCTATACTGTTAGAATGGGTGTATTTACCCCCAAACAGATGAAAATTAAGGCGCAAATAAAGATGTGCGGCACGTGTCAGCCATCAAATAGGATCATAATTTATTAAGTTACAATATACACATGTGGCAAAATATGGCCTTGTAATACATCTTACAGATACTGTACGAACATCTAGGAGGCTCAGCAGAGCAAGGAGTTACATTTTGAATATAAGAGGTGATACGTGAAATACCAAGCATTGGGACCCGGGTGACACTACCTAGATCTACTCCCCCAGTGACACTAACCTGTGGGCAATTTTAATATAAAATAGATTATACAAAATATGGGTGACACTAATCCCATATAGTTCCCAAGTGACACTACCTAGGACTTGAATAGCACAATTTGAAGCGGATGTTATCAAATGCCTATGTCGCAAGTTTGGTGTGGAGAATTTGCACACTTCCCCTGGACATCCTGCTTCAGATGGGCAAACTGAGAGGATGAATCGTACTATACGTTCTCAACTTATTAGATCATTGCAATCCTTTCCTGGTGAATGGGATGATTTAATTCCTCATATTGAGGAAATTGTGAAATGAATTTAGTTTAACTATTCTGTGCAAAATACTTTGCTCATAAGGAAATGTTATAATTCAACTCCAAAACCAGTAGTTCAGCATGCAGCATGCAAATAAATATTGCAAAAATTTATCCTACCAGTATTTGACAGCATTTAGTTGGCAACAAACCAAGTCCGGCAAAATCTTCAGATGACATTACAGGCGCTGAGAAACATGAAGAGGCAGAGAACACATACAGCAAAGACAGCATGCACAAAAAGGCTCATCTTGGCGATACAGCTCTCTCGGCTAAAACGCAAAAGTTCCACGAAACTCATCCACAAGTCAGCGAACTAAAACAGTACACTCGCGAATCCAAACATGCGACGTTCCCTTCAGAAAGGCTTCACTCACATTCACACTGCCGCGTAGTACTCCATCTCGTATTTAGTGGGTAGTCGAGTTACAGGTCGCGTCAACCTCAAGAAAATTCGTCACTTACTTCCAAAGTCCGTCAAATTCAGTTACAAGCATACACAAAATTTGGGTGACAATAACCCCAAAGTTTCTTAAGTGACACTACCTAGGACCTGAATTATTACATAATTAACCGTATCACTCTCAGATAATATCTAAATCATTTAGCACCATTGAAGTGTATATTATTTTGATAGCTTAATCTTAAGCACCAATGAAGTTCATTAATTAATTAGACCCTTTATATTGCAACTAGAAACTTGGGAGAAATTCTCAAGAGATGGTAAAGCGAATTTGCCTGTCGAAGAAGTTGTAAAAGTGAATCAAATTAGTAGACATAAAATTTAAACTCTTGAAATCTAACTTTAGGTAGACAAAATTTTGCATGGATTATCCATGGAATTCCTCAGTGAAAATTGCCTTCGTAATGATTTACAGAATAGTTTGATGTAAATAACTTAGAATATGGGTGACACTAACCCCAAAGTTCCCTAAGTGACACTACCTAGGACCTGAATTATTACATTTGATAATTACCCGTATTGATCTAATAATAATTATAAACTATATAGAGGGCTAGAATAATAATCATTCTTAACTTCAGTTGGTTGATTTGATTCTCATATAAAATTGTACACCAGTCTAGCGTAAATCCAAGAGATGAACAGCACGCCCGGGGGGGGGGGCACTTGTATTTCAAGGTGGATATCATGCTCGTGTATGGCCTCTCAAAATGTACCCTAAGCACGTATTTCACTTGGCAGGAAAAACACCCTAAGCACGTATTTTAGTTGATATTGCTACCCTAAACAAGTAATTTGGGTTTGATTTTGCTACCCTTAACAAGTGTTTTGGTTTAATTTACTCCCCTAAACAAGTCATTTGCATAACAGTTTAAAACACACCCTAAACAAGTATATTGACATCATTTTGCTACCCTAAACGAGTATGTGTACAAATTTAAGTTTGCCTTTAACCATACACTGAACAGGCTATATAGTTTCTTATTGTAACTGGCCACGAAAAAGGGAATATTTACACATGATTTCATTGAAGTTTTCGTGTATTTTATGTCACTCTTATGTGTAAAAGCACCAATTTGCGCATTATCTAGGGCCTAATAAGTTTAAAATTTAAATCCATTACATTAAAATTTCAAGTCTTCTTAAAGTTGTTCCTATTTCTTTGGAATTAATGAGTCTTGTTGGATGTCGTAATTGACAGTTTGTTTTTTTTTTCTGCAAATTCAGCCATTTCAAAACCCAGACTAAATATTCATGACCTCATAGTGTATAGATTAACACGCAAAAATGAAATGAAACTCCTAATTTTAAAGGCTATAGGGCCTATGTGAGTTTATGTGTATAGGAGATAATGACGAAATTGAGAAAATCAGCTAAAATAAGACTAAAATGGTTAAAATTACTAGCGGAATCTACCATGGGAAATCAGGAGAAAATCGTGAACAAAACCCGCTATTTTCCAGCATTTTAATGTGATTTTTTACAAGTATTAAAAATTTCACACCCTATGCACGTATTTTTCGACACGAAAAGCATACCCTAATTTTGATTTTTTTTATGATGTTATAAACCCCTAGAACATGTACGCCGCGTACACGCCTGCTCTCAAAACAACCCTAATTTACGCGTTTTTGTACACGAGCATGATATCCCCTTAGAATATAAGTGGGCCCCCCCCCCACCGGGACAGTTACGCATCGCAAAGGGGGTGCAAAATGGAAAATGGCTTCGTGCGCCAAAACATTGAAGCTAATGCACAAGCATGAAAAGCGCAAGCAGAATGTCAAAAATTAAATCTACCAACTAAAGGATAACACCAAAATTGCAAAAAGAAATACATTCTTGAAACACACCCATTTTCTTTTTTACAGTAAGTGAACGATATTTAGACGGGAAGTGAGGTGTGGGGAATTTTTATGATCCCTATTCAATCGGAGTCTGACAGTGTAGTGATCACCTCGTCCTGAATTCACTCCTGACAAATCTATTAACCAATGGCGACTCCTTATTGACTGAACAATGACCTTGGCACGCTCCACTTATCAAATCATTATGGCACGCTATGGCACGCTCCACGTACAAATCATGGCGAGTTTTCCCGCGCATGACGAGTTTCACCGCGCTGTGTATCGCGTTTTTCCTCGCCATATGCCGGGGCCACTTGTATTTAAGGTGGATATAGAATGCGTGAACAAGAAAACGCGTAAAAGTGTGTCTTTTTTCAAACAGGAGATGTACGCGCGTCCACATCGTTAGGGTGTCAAAAACAGCAAAATATGGAAAAAAGGGTATTTTTTTTTCTTAACCGGAATTGTAATGTTTATCTCTGAGCAGGGATCCAATCACAAATATTGTAACGAACTTGGAAGTGAAACAAGTAAGATAATAAAGTAAAAAAAAAAAAAAAAAAAAAAAAAAAAAAAAAAAGAAAAAAAAAAAAAAAAAAAAAAAAAAAAAAGAAAAAAAAAAAAAAAAAAAAAAAAACGAAAAAAAAAAAAAAAAAAAAAAAAAAAAAAAAAAAAAAAATATTGTACGATTCAATCACTGCGTACTTTTGAGGGTATCCTAAACAGAAAAAAAATTCTTGTTTAGGTATGTTTTTAGCTTGTTTTTTAGTCGGCGAAATTACGTGGTTTAGGGTGCATTTTGAACGTCCATTTCACGCATCATTCCACTTTTGAATACAATTGCCCCCCCCCCCCCCGGGGCCCCTTGTCGAGTGTGCAGCGTTATATGTCGAGTTTACGCGCTATCTTCTGTCCCTTTGCCCCTTCGTATAATAATCGAGTTTGGCTCTCTATTGGTGGTTGACTAATCACGGTCTCCGTTTTACGCTCCACGATCAAATCCATGGCGATTTTCTTCCCCGCGGCATGGCGAGTTTTCACGCGCTGTGTATCTAGTTTTCCTCGCCATATGTCGAGGGTGCCGCGTTATATGTCGAAGTTTACAGCGCTATATGTCAGTTTGCCCTCTATACATCGAGTTTTTTGCTCTCTCTATTGGTGAGTTTGACATAAATCATGTTCCAGTTTTTCAAAATCGCGCGACATTGATTTTTTCTCACCTGAGAAAACTCGACATGATTTTTTGGTGTATTTGTAAAAAAAATCATGTCGAGTTTGCTCATGTTGAAAAAAAAAATCATGGTCGGTTGCTCAGTTGAGACAAAATCATGTCGAGTTTGCTCTGTTGGAAAAAATCATGGTCGAATTTGCTCATGTTGAAAAAAATCAGTCCAGTTTGCACATGTTGGAAAAAATATGTCCGTTTTTTAAAATTCGGCATGATTTATTCTGGATCCTGAATTATTCTGGACATGATTTATGAAACCTCGGCACCTAGAGTCAAACTTGATAGGCAGCTCTGTAACCTCGACATATAGGGGGGTAAACACGATATACTTGATAAACACTTGATCCGTGATCGTGCTATACAAAACGCTCCACGTATCAAATATGGCGATTTTCATCATATGCGCTGTATAATCGAGTTTACCCCCGCTACAGGTCGAGTTTACACGCAACCAATTTGTAAAACTTTCCAAATTTGCCAGATTTTGCCCCCCTCCAAGATTTCACTTTTTGCCCCCCCCAAGATTTCACTTTTCTCCCCCCGTTTGCCCCCCCCCCCCAGAAAAAGACCGGTTCTGGCGCACGCCCAGGGAAATACGTTTCGGTCCGACCAAATTTTACTTTACCTTACAACAACCCCACGTGCACCAACTCACAGCACCAACTCCACCAAATTTAGAGCGAGTCGTCTCTAAAACAAAATATATTTCTTCAAAACAAACAAAATAGGGTTAACGACGCCAAACCTTGTGTTATGGTCCCTTTTCTCCGAAATACTAGAATTTTATTAATGATGTCAAACGAGATTTTTTTGGGCACCCATGATTGTGGTTATATTTTCGTGATTTAATATAGATAAGACCCCCCCAATAGATTTCTAACTTGTCTTTGGTTACAGAAATGCCTTTTGAAGTGTAAACAAAGGCGATTTTGACTTGCATCGAATTTCAATATAACACATAGGCTGGATTTTTTAGTAGTTGCTCCTATACTAAATTTGGAAATTTCACAGTTTTTGTACCAAAGATATTTTCAGTAGTCCCTTTCACATGGGTCATTTTTGATAAAAAGCTTTACATTGGTGTCAAAATTAACATTTATTTTCAATATTTTTAGGGAGCAAAACACCTGAAATCTCTCGTTGCACCTTTAAACGCGCGTGCTTTTTTTCTTGCTACAAATAAATTTTAAAATTACAAATTTGTTCAAATGAAATCAATTTTTGTAATTGGTTCTCCTCAAATATTTTTTGTGAACACACTCCGGACTTATTACAATTGCTTGTTTTTTGTTTACGCTTTAACATAGTATGCTTGAATGTCCATTCAATACCTGTGAGTGGAGTGGTTGCTCTCATGTATTCAATACT
>JAMKCH010002561.1:0-85160 GCA_023653785.1 Ophioderma brevispina | reverse complement strand
AAGACTAGAAGCACAAAATGCAACTTTAACCCTTTAAGTGTAATAAAGTGTTGGCACACTTCTGTTAGTGTGATAAGGGGGGGTCCCTCTAAAAACCACTTTGCCCTTGGGAATGTTTACCAAAACATTGATGGGGTACATCAACACGACCACATAAGAGGGATAAAATCTTTGTGACAATTCAAATGGCGTTCAAAAAAAACCCCTCCCCCCCTCCTCCCCCTCCCACCGAAACATGGAAAATTACTTTTCAAAGTACTTTTACCCAAAATTTGGCCCATAATAGAATTAGAATAAATACATTTGCATTGCTGCATTAAAATTGGCAAAAAAAAGTTAACTCCACTAACATGTAAGGGGCAAAGTTTTTTGAATAGCGCACCAAAAATTCTTTTTTATGCTAATAAGCATAAAAACGCCATGGCCGATTCGAAATTTTCCCACCAAAAATATGCGCAATGATAATTACCTACATTTTTGGGCAAAAATATTTGGTATTAAAACATGGTTCACGAAAACAAAATGTTGAGTCCCTGTGACCCCCCATTCAAAGAATATAAGCTGTTGGCCGCCCAATGACCTTTAAACCTGGTCACTTGAACTTTGACCTCACCAACATATGAGGGATCCGCATGGTGCACCGATTACACAAGTTTGGGTTCCAAAAAATTTTTTGAAACTTCAAGTGTTCAATTTAGGTCAATTTACATTTTTAGCCATTTTTTAACTTGACCTCACATGACCTTGACCTGGCACATGACCTTTGACCTCATCACATATGAGGGATACCTGGTGCACCTATGACAGAAGTTTGGTTCCATTGAACTTCAACTTTTCAATTGAGGTCGATTTAAAAAAAACTTAATACAATTTAGTGACACACACATACATCCACACAACACACATACACACGCAACGATTGCTAAGTGGTCCCTCCAGCTAAAGCTGGCGGCCCACAAAAAAACTTTTCCTGCATTCCAACTATGGTCGGTCGGATGAGGACCATCAAACAATTTTTTTTTTGGCCAACCTTTCTGTAATTTTTGCAAATTTAAAATATTTAAAAGTTGCTTTTTGGTGATTCTAGCACCTCTGTATCTTAATGTGTTTTCTATATATCCTTAAGAAAAGATTATTCCCCAAATTTCAGTTGATTCTGATCTTGCATTTTGGTGTTATTACGCAAATGTTTGCTCTTACATTGGGCGGGCCACAGCTTATATCTTTGAATCTAGCGAGCGCGAAACGCGAACCGCGAAATTCTAGTGTCTTTTACTTGCAAAAAATACTTTCTGAAATGTAAAAAAGGTGTTTAAAATAATTTTTAATTGGTTATTCTGTTTGGTTGTATGTTATTTGAATGTACAAAATGTTTAATTACATGTCAAGATAAAATGCGCAGAGATTTCGCAAGATGGCCCTCCATTTAGACTTGGATGCACATTTTAGTAAGTTTTGACTGCAAAATCCATTTGTGGAAGTTGCATTAAATTTTTGTGTTTTTTGTTTTTCTTAAAATGGACTTTTTATATGTGTGAGGGCGCTTTTTTCACATAATAGCAGATTGCGCACTCAACTTAAACGCAGCGATCAGTGATTTGCCTATCAAAAAATTGAAAAAATATCAAATTAGATTTGTTTTTTTTTTAACTTTTAAAATTTCTGAAGTTTTATCTACCAGTTACGACACGGGAAATTCATGTTGAGTGCATATTGCTGGCTGTTATGTGTTAAGCACACTCACACACATAAATGTCCATTTTGAAGAAAATTACAGTCAACTTTATGCTACTTCTGGAAATGGGATTTGATGACCTCAAAACAACACTAAACTCAAATTAAAAGACTAAATCAGATAAAACTAACTAAAATGAGCATATCAAGGGTAACTTGGTGGCCATATTGGATCTTGTGCATTTAACACCCTACCCCTGGGCACCCTTAGGTCAAATTTAGAGGGTGCTTTTCAAGATTTTTCGCTAATTCTTTTTCATTTGCTGTTAAAGTTTACAGCCATAAAGGTGCGTGTTCCGATCTCTTTTGGACCCCCTGATTTACCCTGAATTAGTATCGATTTTGATATCAGATGAAAGGCCGGTTTTTTCTCATTGTCCCTTCATGAATTTGAGCCCTCAAATCCATTTCATTCCCAAATATTAGCAAGAACCACCGTTTTAGTGGTTAACCACTATTTTAGCACAGTATTGAATAGGGCCTTGCAACATATCCATTATTGCATCTACCATCAAAACCGCAGTTTGTTTCCCTCCCACGGTACTTACGGGGGGTATGTGCAAGTGCCCGGCCCTCATATCACGCAGAGAACACAATAACATAATATCTGAACAATGCTCCTTTAATATGATCACAAATTGACCAGGCCCCTCCAAGAATTTTAGTTTCTTATTACCTGTATTTTGTCTGCAGTGCTCATTTCAACTTTCATTTGCATGCTCCCATTGAATGTACCCAAGAAAGTGCATTGGCCGCTGTACATATGAATAGGAGCATTGCGAGGAACATTCAAATGATTGTTACAGGCAAACTAAATGAGATAGAGTGCTCAAATTTCGTTGACCAGGCTCAAATTTCTTGACCATCTTTGTAGCAGCAAACTTAAAAAGGCGATTTCAAAAGTGTTATCGAAAAATCTCAAAAGCAACCCTCACATTACAAACATGAGGAGTATCTCCAGAAACAAGCGCCCCCATTTTTTGCGCGAACCCGGGTTTTTGGCATATTTTGAATGTCTTACCAATGCATTAGATCACACCTGAGTGAATTAGCCGAAATGCCCCGTCTTTATGTAATAAGATGATGATTAGTACTGTCCCTATCGTGCACAACAGAAAGTCCAAGCATGGCTTTCTATGGAACGATTGCATTAGCAGGGGCAAGTTTCAAAACTGTTCTCTTGTACTTGTTCACAACCTTTGAAACGTTCTCGTAGGTGGTCTACGACCTGATCCATTGAAAATTGAGAGAATATGTTCCTCAAAAAATCATCTCCTGTCACTTTAAATTTTGACCTAAAACGTCACTTTTTGAAGAAATACAATTTCATGCACTTTCAAATCAGGTATCTTGAGCTCATTTAAATCTTGTTTAAAACACAAAAGGCCTTGCAAAGTGCCTAAAAAAGAGTAGAGTGTTTGGCCTGCTTTAATCGATTCCCCCCACAAAATTAAGGAACACGACACGAGATGGCGCTGCACACTTTTTCTTGACTTCCAAGGTCAAACATTTTGTCATATTTCCATTGGAGATAGGTATAATATAACAAAAGGCCTTAAAAGGCTAATGAAAGCAAAATGACCCATTATAGTCCCTCCTATTAATCAATATGAACCTGACCCTGAGGCCTGACCTTTCTGAAGTGTGAAGTCAAATGCTTCGTTAGCATGCGATGTCCACTGGTGCGTTTGTGACTATGATGTATACATTCTGTACAATGCCATCCATTAAAATATTCCATAAATCTAAGATTTCAATCAAATTGCTCTGTGGTCTGGTGTCATACATAGTACATTGCATTTTATTTCAACAGGAACTGTCCTGTGGTTGAGTAAAATCTTGACTCTTAATGCCGTATTAAACTTTAATCAACACTGGTATGAGTAAATGTTACTATTCCTCAATAGATGAGTAATTTTTTACTCGACACTATATGCTTAAAGTTTACCCTGATCACTGTGGAGTAAAAGGGAACAACCCTTCCTGGGTTGAATTAAACTTTTAGACCAGATAGGTTTAAGTAAAATTTACACTTTAAATGAGTAAAAACATTAGTCAATCAAACTTGAGAAAGTTTTTATATCACTGCAATGGTTATTTCCCCTTTTTAACATCCAAATGATTTTAAATTTAACCCTAGAAGATTAACATTTTTTAGAGTGTAGGGGTCACAAACAAAATTTGATTATTCTTGTAAAAACGTGTCATTTATTTTGGGATTGGTGTTTATTCCAACCGCTTTACATTTGTAGTGCCGATTCAATTATTTTAATCTTGTGCAAGGAAAGAAACAAAATAAAAAAGCATATAAAAACTCGCTAGACACACAAGAGTTTTTCTGATAGTTTTCTTTTCATTTACTATTACTATAAAAGAAGCTGGTAATTAACCTTCAAAGTATCGGTTCTTCCGAACCACAAGTGTCACCTGGTGGCGCGATCACTTTCCTTTATGATAAAAAAATTTGGCATTGATAAGAAGGAGATCAAAAGCCGAGAGAAGTGTTTTTTTGTTAGCCTTAATGACATTGAACGTAGGAAAACAATTACAAAGTCTGAAATTGCAAATAAGCAATTAAACTTCAAAAAAATGCAAATATGCAGCCAAAAGCTACACTTGATCTTGTTGGCACTTCTTACTCTATCACCCTATCAAGTTTGAAATAAACAAGGCAATATCGTTTAGGCCAGCAGAGCATTTTTAAAAAAGGTTAACCGAAATGTCTGAAAAAGAACACTCGCGGCGGTTGACCGTAGTGTTGTCTGGCCGTCGGGTTTGGTGAATGTCGGTTGAAGGTAACATTAGGTCACCAAGGTCACATGGGGTCACCAAGGTGCGCCATGGGTTCACCAGGTCGCATGGGGTACCAGGCTCGCATGGGGGTCCGACACAATGTCAACATGTGGGTCACCAAGGTTGCTTAGTCACATGAGTTCACCCCACCTTCCCTTCTCCAATAACACTCTCCCCGATGACCACCGCCCCTCCCGGCACAGACCCCCACCCTCCCCGTCGCACCCGACCCCAGCCCAACACACTCAAATTTGTGATGGGCCAAAATGACATGAGGTCACCCAGGTCCATATGAGGTCACACGAGGGTCGCCGAGGTTGCATGGAGTCACAAAATGTCACACAAAGTCACCAATGTCACTCCACCCCACCCCTCGCCGATTCCCCCACCCTTCCACCTCTGCTCCCGCCGTCACCCCAACTCCTTCCCCTCCCCAATCACCCACCCCGCCACACAAAATTGTGAATGGGCCAAAGATGACATTGAGGTCACCAAGGTCCACACAGTCACCAGGTCACATGAGGTCACTCCACCCCTCGCCGACGCACCACATTCCCCCTCTCACTGAGCCTCGCCCACCCTTCCCCTCCCCAACCACCCCACCCAGACACAAATTGTGAATGGGGCCCAAGATGACATGAGGTCCAACCATGTCCACATGAGGTACCAAGTCATATGAGGTCCACATCGGGTCACCGTAGGTCGCATGGATCACAAAAGGTCACCACGGTCCCACAGTCAACCAGGTCACGAGTTCACTCCACCACCACTCGGGCCGACGCACCCAACCCTTTCCCTCCCCTGTTCGCTCCCCACCGCCCTTCCCCTCCCAACGCACCCCCACCCCTTCCAAAACACCCCACCACAGGCCCCTCCAATAGCTCCAAGCTTCCCCCTCCCCACACCGATCCCTTCCTCATCCATCATGGATTCACACACAAGATGTAATGGTATGTAGTTTTTCATGTAGCAAGGAATTTTGCACATCCGAAGTACCGTTTGAGCGATACGCAATTATGCATATTTCATTAGCTCATTTGCATCCCCTAATCCGCCTTGTATCAGGCAATGTAATTTGCCCGAAATATCCCAACATCTAATCAAGTAGAAAACTCTTTAAAAAACTCCGCTTCTTTCACCAGTTACATTCATTATACGCCTTATGAAACTCCGATACTTTGCACACAACCTCGCGGGAAGGGTTAACATGAACATATTCGTTCATGCGACACAAAACGCATGATCCTTCTCTGGAACTGATAAAAGCGATACGATTCTTCTCTCTGGAAACTCTGGCTCCTCACTAAAGGACAATATTTGGAGCAGAAAAAGTAATTAATTCTTAATGCTTTAACAACTCTAACAGTTTACTATTTGATTTTTAGAAGAGTGCTCTTTAATTCTAAGTTTTAGGCAAACATTACATGAACTGATAATCAAGTCAGCCCATCCTCCAGAGGACCTCTAATGTCCCGGCTCTATGTGCTCTCTAATTAATATTTTCCTTGATAATCTTTTTTCAAAATACTATGAAAATAACTATTTCCCCTTTTAAAAAAACCAACTTCCACCAACGTGGGGTGAATTTGTATGGTGGAATCAAAAACCAGCAACCTGAAATTCACCTATGCTTCTTTATCAGACTTTTAGGCATATTTAAGGAGCGGTCATTATATTTATGCTAGGGGAATTGATATTTTTCAACTTTTTTGGCGGCAAAAATGTTTGCGTTCCCCCCGTCGCTTCCGTTCAACATTTCACACTCCCTCCTTGATCACGCTGATTTCCCCATTTTAAAAGTTCATGTTCCCCTCTCTTCGTTGATGAAAATTTTCACGTTTCCCCCCTCTCCTCTTACAAAAACTTTTCGGGTCACATTTTCCCCCGGCCCATTTCCCTGGTTTAAATAATGACCCCTTCCCTTAGTGGATCTTGGGCATTGTTCAGTTTTGATAATATACCGTATTTTAAAAAATCCGGCAATTCCCCTTAAAAATCCACTTTCCCTCACTGTGGGTGATTTTGTAGGCGGTCTATTTTAAATCAACACTCTCAAATTGACGTAAAAAATGATATTAACCTTATAGGTACAAATTAAGTTGATATTGCGAAGCATGGTTTAATAATTAACGAACTATATGAAAAAAAACGAAAAATCATGTAATTCCCCTTTAAAATCCAATTCCAGCCACAATGTGGTGATTTTCCTATGGCTCCTTTTGAAATCGCCATCAAAACTAACCACTTTTCAAACCTTTTAGTCAAATGGATTTGCGCACGGTTTTGATGACGCTATATTTTAAAAAAACTCGGGTAATTCCCTTTAAAATCCCACTTTCCCTTCCACAATGTGGTGATTTTGTATGTGTCTTTTTGAAATCAGCACCCCCGGCCCTCAAATTGACCCTAAAACACTTCTTAAACCTTTTAGTCAAATTAGCGTATAAAAAACCGGGTAATTCCCCTTAAAAACTCCACTTTCCACCACCTTGGCAATTTTTGTCCCATGGTGCATATCGAATCGCACCCTTGAATTTCCAAAAACACTTTCAAACCTTTAAGCAATATTAAGCACATTTTTCTGAGAGCGCCCCACTTTCAAAATGTTTGATATTTTTACACGATGCATTGGTACATGGCTAGTAAACTATACCTGTGAATGGTTAAGCTCGAAAATGTTCTATTTGTCCCAAACGCCGGAATTTTGTACTAGAATACTTATTATCGGGGATCCCTGATAATAATACAACGGCTGCTGGGAAACGCCTTCCAATGGTGAAATAGCCCAGGAAATAGCAGCATGTATCGTGTCTACTCTCATCCATTAGTTGTTTCATAGGTTCGGTGCAAGCCAAGTTGGAGGTTATTTTTCTCGAGGTGGCACTATTTCTCATGGACGGACAGAAACTTTAGCAGTTAAGTCCAATCTGTCCCCAATTCTAAATTACAAAATCGCTTATTTTGTGTTATAATGACGCATTTGTTAGCATTCCTCGTTCGCAGGTATAGGTTCCTAAACAATTACCAACGTAACTGTGCAAAATAAATATCATTTTGAAATTGAGGGCGCTCTCAAAAAATGTGCTACTATTGCTTTAAGTGTATTTTGAGTAGAGTGCCCGATCCCACTACCCCCCAACTACCCCAACTACCGGCATAACGTGCCGTCACTTTCCCCACAATACTCGGAACACAAGTAGCCTATAACCTTCATACCACCCAGATCCACCCCGCATATAACTGTTCTTATACCCCCACTACGATCACAATGCATATCGGGTCCCGGGTCCAACAATGCACACTGCGCGCATGCAACATACTCCTCCCGTTGAATATTTCACTTGTCACCAGTGCCGAAATGCGTGACATTCCACGCATTTCAGTGTCACGCTTTCGCGTAACAACACTCCCTACCAGCTGCCTACTAGGAGTACTTTGGACCATAGAGGGGCGCCAAACTTCCATTTTTTGTTTACACTCTCTTTCTAATCATTTTCAAGCTTAGTAACATCAGATTTATATCTATCTATAGGGTAAGTCGGTAATGCCGAACACCATTCGATTGACCAAAAACAGTTCATCATTGTTGAAAGGTAAATTGCCTTTTTCTAACACCAATCATTTGGTGTAAAAATGATTTTCAAAACAGACCAAAAAAAATTTGCACTTTTCAAACTTTCCTAAAGTGCCAACATGTTTAATTAAAAAGTCCATTACTTTAATTCTGCTTCCTTTCGGTTGAGCGCAATGTTTCCAAACGTTTCATTTAACCTCACATTCATTTTCCCTTCTTTGTCGATGACCATCATTCAACTTCAATCATCATCAACTTCACCATTTTTCTTGTCTCCTTGCTTGTAGCCAATATTCATTGAGTCTTATTTCCTAACTGTCTGGAGACCATTGCGTTTCTCATCTCGGTTGCCCTCCTCTTCTGTGTACACCCCTCTATTTGACGAGTTGAAAAAGAAGAATATTTAGACAGTCATTATTTTTATTAACATTATTTTGGCTTAATTTTCATGTTTTCGCAATGATATGCAAACTGTTATTTCCTTTATTTAAATTCAACCGTAAATCTTGCGCCGGGTATCTGCCATGTGTAATGATGGACATGCTCCTGGCCGTAACGTTGTACAGTCGGGGTCTCCCATGACGAGGCAAATCTTTGACCTCACCACTGCATTCTCCGTTCAATCTCTTTACAAGAACCCCTTCTTCCAGAAATGCAGTTCATCTCGCTCGTTCTAACTCATTTTAACAACCGATGGCAAAGAACCACATTGCAAATGTGTCATGAAAGATTTCTGCCCCCCCCAGCCCCCACACATTGCCATCATCCAATCCTGAAGCAGTATGACCTTAAAGCATTCATTTAAATTTCGCTTCTCTTTTATGACCCACACTGAATCATTCATAAGCATATCTTTTCTTTTCAGGACCAAAACATTGTATCCCACTTCGTGCTCTAATCAATACGAAAAGCATTATGTAATCATCGGGATTACAAGGCTGAATAACTTGGCAGTGCATTTCAAATTGTTTATCATTAGGACCACATTTAAAGGGTTCATTTCACCATTATGTTGCAATAAGTTGACAACAAGTTAAAAGTGCAACTTTTTTTGCCTGTTATTGAAAACATCATTTTTACACAAATGCGTGTTGTTAGAAAGGCCATTAAACCTTTCAACAATGATGGAATTGTATTACATGGAAAAATGTTTCCTGTAAACCATAATTATTTGATGGGAAGAACTACAACCCTCAAAGTGAGTTGTTTTGTCCATGACAAAGTCTGGTCATCCAAGAGGGGGACTTATTTTTTGGGGACCGTTTATTACAATTTGTGTAAAAATATATAACACAGGTGACCAAAATGTATTAAAAAGAATGGATAAGATTAATAACATAATCACGAGAGCTCAATGCTCATTTGCATGGGATTACCCATGCAGGTACTCCCTGTCGTGACTAGTGGGGTAAAAAGCACTGCGTATTGCCGACCTAGGTTGATGATTACCCCCACTTTTGCGGCCGGCGATTGTTCGGTACCCATGCCAGGTGGGTATCCGACCCCTACTTCCAGGACTAACATATGAAGAAAGAAAAGAAATGTTTGTGTAGAAGAGGTACTATAAAGGAACCACCTCCAACTTATACGTAAAGTTTGTGGTAGGGTGGACATCAACATCACATTCATGAAAGTGGAACATATTTGGGGGTACTGATAACTACAAATTTCTTGGATAAATCCAGATTCAGATTTGAGATACCTATGCTTACAAATTGTTGGGTATAAATCGAGATTAAGACCTGAGCTACTGATACTTTCAGATTTCTTGGTATAAATCCACATTCACACATGAGAGGAGTCTACTTACAGATTTCTTGGTAAAATCCAGATTTAGACTTGGGGTACTAATATTACAGATTCTGCTATTTCTGCTATTGTATAGAATTGATGTTAATGACTTGTTGTGAATAAACTGGGGCTGATTGAATAAAATTATTCCCGGATATATTACTAGGCGATCACACGGCTTTTGCGATTACCCGGGTTTTGCGATTAGTAGCATCCTCGGAAAAATGCAAAGTTGTTCTGGCTCAGGCCACCAGTTTACACCCAACCAAATTTCAAGGCTGTACGACATGTGATCTCCACAACAAGTATTTTGACAAAGTTATTCAAGACCATCTGGAATAAAGATACCATCTCTAAAGACTGGTCAAATGGACATATTGTTAAACTCCCAATAAGACAACCTTCAAAACTGTGCCAAACTGGGATCGAGGGTGGGATCACTTACTATCCAGTCCGGCAAAGTCTTCTGTTGAGTGCCGGATCCAGTCAGCTATTGACAACAAGCTGAGTTAAGAGCAAGCGAGATTCAGGAAAGGAAGAGGTTGTATCAATCAAATCTTTACGAAACATCATAGAGCAATGTCGGGAGTGGAATACCCCTGCATCTCAACTTCATTGACTTTAAAAAGGTATTTGATAGTATGCATCGTGAAACACTTTGAAAGATCTTGCAGTCTTACGGTATGTCACTTTACCCTCGTCCAACCCTCCTGATTTTTTCGAAATTAATGGACAAACTTCATCTTGTTTGGTATCAATATGTAGCTACATATGACCTTTCTTCAAATAAGTACAAACATATGAAGTTTTAACAATATGACTTCATAGAGACGTCATAACTGGGAGTTTATTTATAAAGTTAATTTTAAGCAAATCTCCAAAATTAAGGGGTTTTCGACCGCGTATTTGCCATTCATGCAAGCAAAATGGGTATTTATTTGGCAATGATGGATGCCAAAGTAAGCATACACATGTTATTACTATAAAAGATAAGAACATCATAGCATCATAAGTACCATTTTTTGGCATTTTACACAGTGAAGTATAGAAAGGTGGCATCCACCCGACTTTGACGAGACACCCTGACCTCCCTGAAGGTGGTACCTCTAATTATTTTTCGCTAAAAAGACCGAAAAGGATGAACTTACAATTGCATAATAACCTTAGATCATATTCGTTTGCGTTTTTGTGCGACAGGGAATCATCCGTTGGGGGGGGGGGGTCGGACGAGGGTTAAGATTGTCAACCTGATAAGGAAATTCAGAAAACAATTCGAATGAAGCATCATCTTGGACAACACACGCTCTGAGGGTATTTGCCGCGGAGTATGGGGTAAGATAAAGATGGGTCATCTCTGCCATCCTCTTTGTTGTTACCATCGACTATAGATCATGAGAGAAACAACTAATTCAGATTGACCCAGAGGCATCAGTGGACCTTATTCTCCCAACTTGAAGACCTATTTTTTCTGCCGACGACCTTGGCTGCTGTCTTTTCTACTATACATTCCAATTTGCAAGAGAAAACTTAATGGATTTTCCAAGCAGACTGGTCTTAACAGATGCAAATCCACAACTCAAGTGATGTGTGTTAATACCACCCCTAGAGCATCTATCACCATCAATGGTCATCCATTAGAGTTTGTGGAGGACTTCATCTATCTGGTCAGTCTCATCAGTAAGGACAACGAAGCTCGAAAAGACATCAAGGCAAGACCTGGTAAGGCTCATATTTTTTTTTCTAAAAGTCAAAGCAATGATAGTATAAAGACCGAGATCCATCCCTACAACAGCAATGTAAAATCTGTGTTGTTAATGTACTGTTCAGAATGGAGGGTAAACAAGACAGACGTGAGGAAGATAGAATCTTTTGACAGTGATTATCTTCGGAAAATCTTGTCAGACTGTTGCAATGGTGATCAAAAGCCGACGAATCTATTTATTTATTTATTTAGAACATTCGGCATTTGCCAGGCAGAACCCAATATTGTTATATGCAGTAAATTCAAGGGACGCCACCAGAACAGCGGATAAAGATTTATGGGAAAGAGTCGGATTTTAGATGCAGGCCACACGCTCAGCATAAATCAGGACCGTATCCCTAAAGTTGCTTTGGAATGGACACCACCTGAAAAAAGAAAGCCAGATATACTAAAAACCAGTTGCTGCAGAGCTTGCCGAGATAAATCTTAAATGGGGAGAGGCTCAATAAACTGCAGAAATAGTGAATTAGTATAGCCAGTTAGCAGCGGCAAACAACAGCTAACAACAAGAATAACTCAAGTTACCTAAGGGGTTTGTCACAACCCAGATGGAGTTAATGCTATCTAATGGTAGACACTCTCACACAGATCACATCTAGAGTAGTGGGTGGCTGGAAACCTAAATGGAAACACCTTAAGGGTGTCGGCTCTAAAGAGCTATTGGCGGCAGTCCAGCAACTTCATGGTCGAATGCAGAGTGGTGACCTTCCACTTACTAGCCTGCAGTTTCTAATCATGGGAAACGGCTACGGCTCTTTAAGAGGGCTCTAACATACCGAATCGAATTCAGATAACTGTATGAATAACCAATCATATCAGTCTGTGCGTAGTGCCCAGTAATTTTTGTTATCCCAGGTCCTTCACGGTTACAGTGACGCAGGTCAATGTATTGTGTCTATGCTAAAATATATCTATTCAAATGACTGAAAATAGGCAATTCTTATCTTCATACCTCAGTGAATATCTGAAGAGACAAAACGCAAAAACTAAGGTATGAAAACTAGGCACGAGGACAACCTGTTAACTGTTCTACACGTATTATAATTCTGTTCTTCTAAATTGTATTATTTTACTTCTGGAAGTGAGTCTGTGATTAATAGATGGTTTAATGCAGTAGTGCGCTCAAAACAAATACACTTCATATTAGTTGAAAGTTTAATAGCGTGAAAAAACTTCAAAAGTTGGAATTTCTGGCATCTAAAAGTTGGAGTGGTGTTGGACTACCGATACACATGCGAGGTAAGGTGATCCGATGCATGGGTCTACGGGCCTTTATTTATTATAGTTTTCAGGTCAAATGGCCGCACTTGTACAATAATCCTCAATACAGAGAGATAGAGTATTTTAGTGTCCAAATAGCTCATTCAAATATCCATATCACAATATTCCATAGAGGTAAATCAAATGTCCACTGGGTAGGTCAAATATCCTTTTTTTCCCACAGAGGAAAAACATTTATTAATAATTATTCATATAATACAGCAATTTTACAATCAAACCAATCCAGACAATGAGACAATACACCAGAATCCAAGACAGATGCGCTCAGAATGTGTTACTTTCTAGTTATTTGCAAAACAGTGCAATATAGTGGCAGTCAACCAAAAGGGCCAACACTGAATACTCTACAAATGTGAAGGGGGAAAAATAAATACACCTGCGACCAAAGTTTGGTTTAAATACATCGAATAATGTGGATATTACAGGCAAACGTTAACCCTTTTACGTTGTACTAGCTTATACAAGTTCAATTATTATTTATATTACATTTTAATGCAATTCGCATGTTCTTTTGTATTTTTGTAATTTCATATTATTAATTGAGTTCCTGGTAAATGTTTGTACATACAATCTATGTTTGTAACCTTTGAATTCAAGGGCACTGCAACTCCACGCTATGCGTTTAGCAGTGTCCTCATCTCAATTTGCCATTATTGCTTATCGTGCATAATTATATTGTATATGTTTGTATATTTTATGTTGAGATGAAATAAATTTGATTGATTGATTGACCCAACATACATCAACAGACTACAGACATCAACAACAGTGGACAAAGTGATCCCTATGTGTCTTCCTACCTTAAGGCAGGCGACACAAAAACCACACCAACAATCTTCCACAACAACTCCCACATCCTAAGCTCCATCACACTTGGAAAGCAAGTTAATTCGCACCCAGTTGCCCAAAAAACACAAACAACACACCACATAACTGCGCGGCGGCAACCGGCCCGGATGTGGTATCCACCTCTGGGTACCAAACATCCAAACAGACATTAAAAACACCCTATCCAAACCCATTGCCGTATGCCGCCACACCTTCATATGATTTATCTAATCAATGTGTATTGATACATCCACATAAAAAAACACAAATGACCACTAGAGAAATCAAATGTTGCATTGTGATTTCAAATGTGTGCATCGTTAATAAAAATCAAAAATAAAAGTGGGCCTAAAATACTGTCCTGTGGAACTCCAGTATTAGTTAGAAAGGGATCTGAAATAGAACGCCTTTTTGAGGTCGACAAAGGCGACATCAATCGCTTTCCCATTATTTATACATGACAGCCAGTCATCGACCATATCAACTAGAGCAGTTTCGGAAGAATGACCACGACATTAATGGCCATTAACGAAAATTTAATATACATTATCGTCATATATACATGATATGAAGCGATCTTTCCACTGAAAGCTCAAAATGAACTTTAGTCTTTCACTGATTTGAGGTGATGAGTTCACATAAAATGTCCCGCTGTTCATGCAAGCCGGGATGGTGTCTTGCATTCGTTGAACACGTTCTGGCTCATTAAGATGATATCACGACCACACTCTGTTCGACAATATGCACTACGTTGCTATATATTTAAATGGACCATGCTAGCTTTGAGCACATATCTTTTCCGTTAGCATCAGAGGCTCAACTTGGCACATAACATTTCTTATGTGGATATTTGATGTCCTATTATTATTTGAATTATATATCTATTGTAATATTGATGTGGCCTATTTGAATTTTTTTTGTCTTTATCTATTATGTGGATATTTGGTTTGGCCGGTTGTTTGGTCTATTTTCATTTGAGTTGTCCCAATTTCGTTTTATTTAGTAATACATCCACGGATAACAACCCAGAAAAAACATTATGTTCACTTATTTCCACTTTGTCCATTTGACGAGCCTAACAAGCAGATACGGTATTACAAAAGTAGAATTTATAATATTACAAAAATAACCCTGAAAATCCAGACCAGCCTAGTTAATTAAGAAGTAAAAAGGGCGCTCTCATCCTGTAACACTACATTTAAAAAGTTTAATTCTCTTTTAAAGATTGCATTTTGAGATTTTCACTGAGGATGGGCGTGAGTTCCATAACTTAAATGTATTTCGACCGTGTGTACCCATACGGGCTGGAATAAGGCAAGGGCGCCTGATCTTTTGGTTGAATAGTGAAGGCCCCCTTTTTTCCACCATACAGGTTCCTATGCAAAATGTTAGGAGCCTACACCTTATGATAGCAGGGTGTTTTGTTGAAATCCGTGATACTGTCTAGTACGGTACACTCTTAGAAAGAAAGTTCAACGGAGAACCCTTTTGGTCCTGGTATTTTCACCCAACATGCTAAGGTGTTTTATAACGAACTTAAAAAGTCTATGAAGAACCTTCAAAATTTTAAAGGCAAGGAAGTTCTTTTTGTATGTTTTCACATATATTTGAAAAGTGTTTCAAACATGAAAGGCGGTTGAAACGCTTTTGGTTCCAAAATTAATTTCATGCTCCCAAATTTTTTTCTGTTATACCAATAACTGTGGTGTCCCATAAGGTTGTTTTATTAACATGCATTTAAGGTTCCTAGAGTTTAAGGTTCTACACATAACCATTTTTTTTCTTTGCTATCTACCCTTTTTGATTGATTACAGAACGGCCCCTAAGATTCGTAGGGTCTTTATAGAAACCACAAAATGTCTGTAGCAGAAATGGTCTTTATAACCTTCAACTCTAGAATCCTACAACAAAGCCCCATTCAGAGGTTCTTGGTAACAGAAAAATGATTTTTATTTGGGCAACAAAAATAATTTTAGACCAAAAGGTCATCACTGCCTTTCACATGCTTAACTTTCAAATATATGTAAAACATGCAAAAAGATATTCCTATCTCTTAAATTTTGAAGGTTCTTCATATAACTTTTTTAAGGTTCTTTATAAACCCTATAGCAGTGTTAAGGGTGAAAAATACAGGAACAAAGGGTTCTACTTGAACCTTATTTGTCAAGAGTGGAGATTATTTGTTCTATTGTTCATGAAAAGAATTCCGCATTTCAAGTTCAACTACCGTTCACGTATCTCATGTCCATTTGTAGCATAAACCTTAAAAAGAAGGGGTCATATTTACCCCAGGGGAAATGCAGAATTGAGGGGGAACCAACAAAAGTTTGTAATCGGACATGTTAGAGGGGGAACATCAACTTTTTTTCAGGAGAGAGTGGGGACTTCCTTTTAAATGGATACATGTAATACAGGGCAATGCGGAACCGGGGAAGCGAAGGGAACTCGAGTTTTTTTCGCCGAAAAAGTTGTAAAATAATGACCGCTCCCTAAATGCAATTCATCATTTTAAGTTCTACTTTGTCAGATAGCCACTACCTACTCAAGATACTGTTTCATTTTCACGGATCGCCGTCTTCAATGTTGTCAGGAACTGTTCGCAGCTTACACATGTAGTTTCCGTGTCGCGTTGAAAACACGAGCGTGACATAGTCCTTAATTAAAGTCCTTCCCTTTGGTGCTTACGGTCCGGGCTCAATCTCAGTTTTGGGACGTGAAAAAACAATCCCCCCACTTATCTATGGAACGCTCCACGTATCAATCATGGCGATTTTCCCGCGCTGTCGAGTTCTCCCGCTGTGTATCGAGTTTTCCTCGCCATATTTCGAGTGGCAGCGTTATATGTCGAGTTTACAGCGCTAATCTGTCCAATTTGCCCTCTATACATCGAGTTGATTGTGGCTCTCTATATGGTGATTTTTGACATAAATCTTCCAGTTTTGAACGCTCCACGTTCAAATCATGGCGAGTTTTCTTCCCGCGCATGTCGAGTTCCACGCGCCGTGTATCGAGTTTTCCCCTCCCATAAATGTCGAGTGTTCACGTTATATGTCGAGTTTATTAACAGCGCTATATGTCCGTTTTTGCCCGTCTATAACATCGAGTTTTGCTCTCATAATGTGATTTGACATAATATGTCCAGTTTCATTCAAAAATCTCGCCATATTTTTTTCTAACATATGAATGGCAAACTCGACATGATTTTTTGGTTTTTGAGTTATGTTAAAAAAATATGTCGATTTTGCTCATGTTGAAAAAAAAAATCATGTCGAGTTTGCTCCATGTTGAGAAAAAAATCATGTCGAGTTTGCTCATGGTGGAAAACTCATGTCGAGTTTGCTCATCTTGAGAAAAAACAAATCATGTGCAGTTGCACATTTGAAAAAAATCATGTCCAGTTTTTTTTAAAAACTCGGCATGATTTAATTATTCTGGACATGATTTATTCTGACATGATTTATGAAACACGGAACATAGATTTCAAAAATACGGGCTAGGCAAGCGCTGTAAACTCGACATATCTCGGGTAAACTCGATATACACTGCTACTCTCCATGAATGTTGATACGTGGAGCGTGCCATATTTATCCGCTCTGCTCATGGCTGGTCTGAAGCGTGGACACGGGCAGGTGAACCATGTAGGGCACGTGCTCCACGTTCAAATCATGGCGATTTTTCCCGCTCATGTCGAGTTTCACGCCTGTGTATCGAGTTTTCATTCCCCTCGCCATATTCGAGTGTCAGCGTTTATATTCAGTTTATACAACCGCGCTATCTGTCCCAGTTTGCCCTCTATAATATACATCCGAGTTTGTGCTCTCTATTTGGTGAGTTGACATAAATCATGTCCAGTTTTTAACCTCCACGTATCAAATCATTGCTAGTTTTCCCGCGCATGTCTAGTTTCACGCTCTGTGTATCGAGTTTTCCTCCCCTCGCCATATGTCGAGTTGGCAGCGTTATATGTCGAGGTTTACAGCGCTATTGTCCAGTTTGCCCTCTATAACATCGAGTTTTTTGCTCTCTATATGTGAGTTTGGAACATTAAATCAATGTCCAGTTTCAAATTCTCGACATGATTTTTTCCTCAACATGAGGAAAACTCGACATGATTTTTTGGTGTAATGTGTAAACAAATCCAATGTCGAGTTTTTCATGTTGGAAAAAAATCATGTCGAGTTTCTCATGTTAGAAAAAATCATTCGAGTTTGCTCATGTTGAGAAAAAAATCATGTTCCATTTTGCACAGTTTTACAAAAATCATGTCCAGGTTTTTTAAACTCGGCATGATTTATCCTGGACATGATTTATTCTAGATCGGACATTATTTTTGAAACTCGGCACATAGTTCAAACTGGATAGGCATTGCTGTAAACTCGACATAAGCGGGGTAAAACTCGATATCAGCGCATGAAACTCGCCATAATTTGATACGTGTAGTCTTTAGCCTAATATCCGTTCTGTCATGCTTGTATCTGAAGACGGGGCAGGTTGAACCATGTAGGCACGCTCCACGTATCAAATCGGGCGAGATTTCCCGCCGCATCTCGAGTTTTCACGCGCTGGGTTATCGAGTTTTCCTCGCATATGTCGAGTGTGCACGTTAGAGCGAGTTTACCCGCGCTTATCTGTCCAGTTTGCCCTCTATACATCGAGTTTGGCTCCTCTATCAATGGTGAGTTTTGACATAAATCATGTTCCCCATTTTACGCTCTACGTATCAACTCATGGCGAGTTTTCCCCGCGCAATGTCGAGTTTCACATCACTTCACCCGCTTTACGAGTTTTCCTTCCCTCGCCATATGTCGAGTGTGGAGCGTTATATGTCGAGTTTAACCAAGCGCTATATGTCCAGTTTGCCCTCTATACATCGGAGTTTTGTCTCTCTAATGTGATTTTACATAAATCAGTTGTCCAGTTTCAAAATCTCGAAATGATTTTTTTTTTTCTCCACATGAGGAAAACTCGACATGATTTTTTTGGTGTATGTGTAAAAAAAATCATGTCGCGTTTTGCTCATTTTGAGAAAAAAAATCATGTCGAGTTTGCTCATGTTGAAACAAAATCATGTCGAGTTTGCTCAATGTGTTGAGAAAACATCCATGTCATTTGCACATGTTGAAAAAATCTGTCCAGTTTTTTAAACTCGGCATGATTTATTCTGGACATGATTATTCTGGACAAAGGATTTTATTGAAACTCGGCACATGAGTTCAAACTGGATAGGCAGCGATGTAAACTCGACATATAACGGGGTAAACTCGATATACAGCGTCATGAACTCCGCCATGATTTTATACTAGGAGCGTGCCATAACCATGACCAAGACCGCGCTACAGTTGAATTCCGAAGGGTAATCCCTACGCTGTCGGAGACATGGACTGGTGTCCTGTAAGACCCCGCGTGCTATCGTGCACCCAGTTGTCAGCTTGATTACAACTGTTTATGGCCAGAATGCTTGATTTAAAAAAATAAACAAGTTTTTTTGTTATTTTGTTTATTTGTTTTAAAAAGTTTATTCGAATCCTGTTTTTTCCGCTCGATCTACAAAACCCATTCGAGAACTTGTAAAGTCAACCAAAATATAAGTTTTTTTTTCGGGATAAAACGACGTTTTAAGTAATCAAAGTCTTTATCCACGGCTAAATCTGATTACATATAGCGTGTATTTGTTTGTTGTTAGGTGTTGTTTAAATACCTTTTTTATCATTTGCGACGTCGTCCTAATGAGCAGTTTTAATCTCGGCGATGCATCTACAAGCACCATTAACTTGTATAAAAGAATTTCGCCTTTCAGAATGCCAATAGAGGGCATTACAATTGACGGGCCACGTAGTTCATTTTGATCCGTTTAGATAAGAAAATCTACTGGATTAAAGAGTCAATGAGAAGGATTGGTCGCTGTGACTTAGACGGAAGAAATGTAGAAGAGGTTGTCACAGACATAAGAAGTGAGTATTTGGACTCTGGATGCGGTATAGGGAAAGCAAAATTATCTAAAAAAAAAGAAATCATAGTAGCTACATTTTTAAAAATGATATAAAGGGTTGTTGTTTGAACCCTAACAGATTGTTAGTTTAGACATTTTCGAGCAAGACGACACAATCTGATTGTAAATGCAGGCCATTTTTGACATAGAAAGCCTAAAAAAAAAAATTATAAACGTGCCATGTTCTAAATACCTTCTATCTCCCTGTGGTCCACTTGTATTCCAAAGGTATACGATGCGTGAACCAGAAACGCGAAAAGGTGTCTTTTTTTCCAATAAGGCGATTAGACTCGCGTACATGATTAGGGTGTCAAACACAGCGAAATATGGAAAAAGGGTCATGTTTTTTCGTAACCCCAAAATTGTGATGTACTCGAGATTCACAAATCATCAAAAATAGTGTAAATTTGGAAGTAAAGCAACATTAGCAAAGCCATATAAAGGGTATAATTATCAACACAATGACATTGCTTACTTGTTTCAGATAGCAAAACTGACAAAAAGACCTTTTTTATGGTAGCAAAACAGTCACAAATGCTTGTAACTTGTATGTTTTTAGTCGGTGGTAAATAACTGTTTAGGGTGCATTTCGGAAGTCCATGTTCACCATATATCCCCTTTGAATACAACTGCCCCCCCCGCCCGGCTCCATCTATGTTTTTTGGTTAACTAGAGCATTTTACATATACATACATACATACAGTAGGATTTATAAGGCGCCGATCCAAAAATCTATGTGCCATTAACAAAAGAGCAAAACCAAACAATGTGAAAGAGAAACAACCCACCAAGAACCCTAAAATTAGGATAACGCAAATTACTTTAAAACATTTTCTTTGAAAATGCTGGTGGGTAGTGCCTCCCGTATGATTGGGAAGTGTGTTCGGCAGGTACGGAGAACCGGGCACTGAAATGCACAATCACCAATTTTTTTCTATGTCTTGGAAATATGAATCGATCCATAGAAGATCCTCAGAGTTCGAGAACCAGATTCGATAGATGAGTAGAGATGAATATCATTGCATATATAAAACCGGTGCTTCTTGCTGAACACTTGGATACATAGTTGAAATTTTATCTTTTTAAAATTTCTTCTTTTTTGTATTTCTTGACATAAAAAGTTCTATTTATAATAATCGCAGGTTAGTCACTATATGATTGGGACTGGTGGTCTGTGCAACAATTGGAAAAGTATGGGCCCGTGATCCTCCGCTCTGGAAAGGAATGCACAAATCAAATAAAGGGAATTATATTCACTAATTTTCCTCTCATATCTGAATATGTATAGAATTGTTTGCAATTTAAATGTTCGTTATTAATTTCAAAGGACCTTATGGCTGGATCTTGATATTGAAAACCGTCGAGTCTATTGGACTCAACTTAGACCTAATGCTAACGGCAATAAATACATAAACATGAATTACCGGGCAAGGAATCAGTTCCAAACACGAACCGGACCACGAAAACCCAGAGGTCTTGCGTTTGGAACGTCACAGGGTGAGTATTCATGTTGTAAGCGTGTTGGTACTTTATTTTCTAAAGTTTGGCGACTAACCACCTTACCACTTCAATTACGTGCTGGTCTGAAAGGTAGAGAAATCAACTCTCTTTGTGTTGAATCTGCCCAGTTGTCGAATCTTTCCAATAATATAAAGAGCGTTTGTGTTCAATGGAATGAAGCGCAACCTCACACGGATGACTGTGCTTTGTTCCTTTGAACAAACTGCATATATCAGGCGCATATATAATGGACAGAATAAACACTGGAAAGATTCGACACAATAATAGAACCACGTCTTAGCTCAAAGTACAATATTGTTTTTTGTCTAAATTTCGTTTTATAAATGTTATTTTAAAAACTTTTAAACTTGAAACGCTGCCATTTTAACATTTCTTGCTCAATCTCATTTCAGAACGTTATGAATGTGCCCTGATATAGACCTTTTTGACAACAATGTTACGAAGTTTATGACATTATGTCTCACTTGAGACACAAATATGATTAACGGTAAGTCTTTTTGTTCAATAGGAGCATTTACATTGGTTTTTACTCAAAGTGACACAGATCAAGCATCGCCCACGTGGGACCAGACAAGAACCTCTAATTGGCCTGGTGATGAAGTCCAAACATTGCTGAATTATTCGTTGAATGAAAAAGTTCAGACTTTTCTAAAATATTATTACAACAATTTTTGCGAGTTTTTGGGCTTACCACTCGCTTTTGCTTTCTTGATCTTTTCCTTCCTTCTTTTGGCTTCTTCCACCCCTTAACCTCCTTCTTGTTCTATTCCTCTTCATTTTTTTGTCGGCTTTTCTTCCTCTTCTTTACATTTTGGTAGGTGTGCAGTAGTAAAATAACGAACTAGTTATAAATATAGGATCCAATCAGCATTAAGATTCATGGACCTCCTTGATTAGGTCAATGTAAGTTTACCATTGCCAATTGGGGCTTGGAGTATGATTTCCGTTTCAATACCAGAATCTTAAAGCTACGTCCGGACCGAATCCGAGATTAAGTAACAATGTTTTTTTTTCTTCGTTTCCACTGGTTTTTTTTTCTTCGTTTCCACTGTTTTCGTCACCGTCTTATTTTACTTTATAGTAGTAGGGTTAATGGTTATGAATAAGGATCTTGTACTCCAAGTTTGGATAAGACGCTTTGAAGAACTATAGTTTGAAGGATGCTGAATCAGAATTTTTGTGAGACACAGACATTTTCGAGCTTAACCATTCACAGGTATGGTTTACTAGCCAGTTACCAATGCAACCGTGTAAAAATCTCAATTTTTTTGACAAAATTGGGGGCGCTCTTCAAAAAAATGTGCTAATATTGCTTTAAGCATGAGAGGGTATTTCTTCTGTGAGAATTTTAATGTGAAAAACAAGCCTAAATTTGGCCATGGACTACTGTGTATAAGTGATGTGTTACCAAACTGAGGTCTTGCATGTATTATGCCTCTATCCATTTTTTCTTCAACAGCAAACAACGCTCTGGGAGCGCTGAAGATTACACAAACGAATCGTATGACCTGAGACCGGCATCAATGGATATACCCGGGTAAGAGCCATATTAAACGGTACTATGAGCAACGAAATATTTTCCAATCCAACTTGATTCTATTTGCATTTTCATTGGCATCATAGGTTGTGAGAAGCCATGGACAAAAACATCAGAAAAGGGGGAAATAGGAAAAAAAAGGAGTAAACGTCCGAAACGCTGAAAATCAAACAAAAAGCTAAAATTTTGGCACTAACAAATTTCAAAAAATGAGGAAATCCTCGATGAATCCCACCTCTGTATATATTGAACAATTTTTCCAGTCAAAAGACTGAATCACTGAAACGGTGTAGAAGTATTTATAGTCCATCGTACTCCAGTCCAGCTACAGCTATAAAGAATAGGGAACTCAATTCTATGGCACGCTCCACGTAATCAAATCATGGCGAGATTCATGCGCTGTATATCGCGTTTCCCCGCTATATGTCGAGTTTAAAGCGCTGCCTATCCAGTTACTAGTTTGAACTCTATGTGCCGAATTTCATAAATCCATGTCCATAATAAATCATGTCCAAAAAATCATGCCGATTTTAAAACTGGACATGATTTTTCCAACAGGTGCAAATGGACATGATTTTTTTTCTCAACATGAGTCAAACACCTCGACATGATTTTTTATACACATGAGTAAACTCGACTGATTTTTCTCAACATGAAGCAAACTCGACATGATTTTTTTTACACATACCCAAAAAATCATGTCGAGTTTTTCCTCATGTTGAGAAACCATCATTCGAGATTGATAAAAACTAACATGATTTATGTCAACTCACCATAGTAGAGAGCAAAACTCGATGTCTAGAGGGCAAACTGGACATCTAGCGCTGTAAACTCGACATATACAGCTGCACACTCGACATATGGCGAGGAACACTCGATACACATCGCGGTGACACTCGACAAGCGCGGGAAAACTCGCCAGATTTGATACGTGGAGCGTAAAACTGGACATATTTATTCAACTCCCATATAGAGAGCACACTCGAGGTATAGAGGGCAACTGGACAATCGCGCTGTAAACTCAACATATAACCCTGCACACTCGACATATGCGAGGAAACCACTCGAGACACAGCGCGGCAGTGGCGAACGGGCCTGCCCTCGTCTGAGGGGCAATTTCCCGGTTCTTGGGGAATTTTCCCTCTTAGTGGGGCAAAATGCCAAATTTATCCGCGGTCAGAGGCTAAAAAACGGCTGATTTAGCTGATTTTCGCAAATTTTTTCCCGCCAAAGACGTCAGGGGGGGGGCAACCTGCCCCCCCTGCCCCCCCCCCCGCCTGTTACGCCACGGACAGCGCGTGAAACTCGACGTGCGCGGGAAAACCCGCCATGATTTTGATACGTTGGAGCGTGCCATACAATTCAGATGACTGTTCACGCTCCATTATTTCACGCTTATGTCCGTTGTCGTCTGTGTTTTCCCCGTCGGAATATAATTACTTCCACACCGGGATGTCTTAACTGTGACCACATTGTACATAGAATTAAAAAACTATTCAGACTAATGAAATTGTCCATTTGGGCCGAATCCTTAACAATTTTAACCAGGACATAATTTTACAAAATCAGATTAATAAATATTGTGGATTTCCGGGAAATTAAACCTTCCTTCTATAAATATTTATAATTTTTTTTGTTTCCGAGAGGCCAGTGAGTATAGTCCCTACCTGGTATGGCTATATTGTGGATATCTCAATACTGGGCGACGTCGCGAAGAGTGCCGGGTATCGAATAGCAATTCTGGCGGAGAACCCGAACCGCGCAGGTTACTACTGCTTTTGATATCGGGAGCGGTGCCGGGGCTTTTGATCTCTACTTCATAGACCGTAAAATTCACAAGATTTGAGGTGATTATATGCACCCCCCCCCCATGGACGGCACGACATTATTTTCCGTAGTTAACCTGTGTATTACATCATCATCTTTAATAGCCAGTGGTTCACTTAACAACATGATATGTTGATTGTTACTAGTACGTATCTATTCTATGAGCACGGAATTTATTCCTTGAGGAATATTGAATTAAAAATACCAACATCCCAACAAACCTCTCTCTAGTCAGGGTTAATCATGCTCCATAATCTCTACTGGTTGCAGGTTCGAACCCCACTCTGCTCAATGGTGAGAAAATTAATTTGTTTCGAATATACTCCCCATCAACAAAACATTTCTTATTGTTTTTCAAATATTAGAAATTACTGGAGTAGATAAAAATTGTTTCATTCCACAAGATTTTTTCCTAACACCTACAACGACATCAATCTATTTAAAATTAAAAAAAAAGCGAAAGTGTAAACGCGATCAAATAGTATCCAAAAAAAAATGGTCATTTATTTCTGAAAGCCTATAGAATGTCATTCAGTTGTCCTCTATTTCCATTTCGTTCAGGAGAGTACTGAATAGTGGTTGCGGAACCACTATCACTTTTACATTGACAAAGTTGGACCGATATGTGAAGGAAAACAGCCTGTGTCAGCTTAACTAACTCTGGTGATCGTATGGCACCGTGATTAAGTACAATCATAATTACAGCCTGTTTCTCGTCTGAACTTTCATCTTCAAGGGATTAGGGATGAACGACGACTGCGGCCTATTGGCTCTGTGGGGTAGGCCCCGATCAAAAGCTCTAATAACTATGTAGCATACTACATCACTCCTACATTACGCCGCATGTCTACCAGGAATGACCTCACTACCCACACACTCAGATAATTTTATTTTCAGAAAATTTAGGTTAGAAAATAGTAAAGTTTTGTATTAGCGGAAGATATCAAACCCCTCCCTTCCGCAAGAGCCTTCTGTAATCCAGCTGCCTCTGCGTCTTATCGTATTCACATATTCCAATAAAACATAATATTGACTTTCATGTTCCAATAATCATAACATTTTGCCATTAAATAAACTTCTCGGAGCTGTTTGATTTCTAATGGAGTTAGATGTTTCCCCCATCTTAGAGGAGGGAACTATTATTTACAGGTGCTATTAGTCACAAGCAGAAGAAGGGGGACGACGAAAATTGATATGGAAAGTCGATACACATAAAGAAACCAGGATACAAAGACGGAAAATGCATGAAAATTCTCACCATTACATACAGTATGGCAACATATAACTCCAGTGATTCAGATTCAGATTCCTTATTAATACCAGCTTTAATGAATACAGAAATACGTTATCTTTACTACTTGCTACTACTGTCTAACTCTCCCAAATTATTTAAGCCATATATTTTTTTTTTTTAATTAAAATGTCACCTTTGCAATAACATTAGTTTTCTCTTGAAAATGTATAGTTAATATTTTGAAAATTAGGTTTTAATCCCAATCACTGTCTAAGATCTAACAACGGCAGCATAACAGCTATCGCGGCGACGAACTACGAAAAGATCTCGGAAGAATTGACAATCCCAGCCGGTGAAACCGTCACATTAACTGTTGACATACTAGCAGACGACACTGCGCAGGAACCAAGAGAGAAATGTTGAACTGATTCCCCCCTGACTGGCTAAATCTTGACACGACTGTAAATGCACCGTGACAGTCCTAATTGCACAGAATCGGCATAACGAATGTTATGGTAAGGAAGAAGTATGATTATTATGTCTGATGTAATTTTGGAAAGATGTTCTAAATAAGCAATTTACATCTTGGAAAAGTCTTGGCACAGCTTTTCTTACCGTATGCGTTGTAAATCGTTCCCCTCTTCCCCGGAACAAATGGAAACATGAAATCCCGTGTAACAGTGCTCCAAAAAAAAGCTTCTAGCTTGATACCGAAAAAGTTCGATTTCATACCTTCAAAAAATGGAGAATTATGCAAATGAAGAATATGTGGAGTAAAAACTGTAAAACCTTAAAGTTAAATTATGGTCCCTTCGGACCATATCTCCTTTACACGGGTTGAATAACAGCATGATAAAATGCTCCCGATTCAATGCCGTTAACGCTTTTGAGGACAACTTGGCCTCATCCTCAAATGTATCGTTAAACTAGCAAAGTGATAGTCTACCCTGTCTCCGGCTCTTGAAGTGAATCTTCCACTTCCAGACGCTATTATTTCTTTTGTACGGTATTTTTTGAGTGGATTACCCTTCTTTTACTGGATTCGTAGTGTGGTGTGAAGTGAAACTCTTGGATCGCCGCAAGACGACCGACAGCGGAAGCATTTGCCAGAATGTCTTCATAAATCAAGACTAATGTTATTGGTTCGAAGGCGATCAGATACCGCCTAGTCTAACATAAACTATGCCTTTGTAAACCATGGTTTTTTTTCGAATGAACACCCTGCTAACTACATTGCCAAACTTTTTATGAGGCAATTCCAATAGAAAGCTCTAGAGCCTGTGCCAGTTTATCCACGAAAATGTTGGCAAGGATACAAGATATGTTTTCTATTTCTACCATTAAAATGTATTAGCCTTCATTCCCAATTTAGTTATGCTTTGATGTTGACTCTCTTCTCTCTCCTCTTTTTAACAGAAGGACCGGCTGGTAGGGGCGGTTGTGGGCCCCTATTAATTTTAATACGCCTGCGATTGGTCCTGTATGTCCTGGGGTAGAAGATATCCGTGACTTAACGAACTATGGCAGTGATGACGGTACAGTGAGTAAGTAGGAACTTAAATTCAACATGGATTAATCCGAACAACGACTTCCTTAATCAAGAATCTTTTCGGACTGGGATTTCACAAAACATATTTAAAAGTATATATTATTTATTGTAAGTTTAGGTGTCACGCCCACCTGAGTACTCAACAAGACGCTAAGACACATCATACAACTTGACCAACAGGTTTTTATCAAATAAAATATATAATATTCATTTCAATTCTCTTGTCAAAATATAATAAAAGTTTAAGAATTTAAATATAAACACAACTCTTATACCTTAATCTCTTTACTTCAGAGTTAAATTTCTTGAAATTTGCAGATTCCACACCAAATATTTTCCAGAATTTTGAGCGCTTCAATTGTTTCATTCAAATTAAATTTGGTGTATTAATCAAGTAGGACTATTTTTGTGCACACTTTCCTTAGGATTAAGGCCGGCATGTGATAGTTCTTGAAGTCGTTGTGAATAAACTACCAAGTCGGTAGATACCTGTGAAGAACAATCTGCGACTCAACAGAAAAATTACAATTTCCATACATTCATAGAAGTACATGTAGATTAGATGAAGCCATCTCCCCAGCGAAACATAGTGAAAATCAGTTGCGGTGGACTACAGATAAATCAAAATCCTGATTAATTACACTAAGTTTTTTTTTATTTCGTAGCTCCAGTTGAATTGACTAACAATAGCATAAATTTTTACATGTACTGGACAATTATAATTTTTCAAATGCAAAACTTTGTAAATGTTCATCCAGAATTATTCTCAAACTAATCAAAATCCAAACTATGTATCACATCCGGATAATCTTATAATATAAATTTGATTTTCATTGGCACATTTCTGATGCAAATATCCATGAACTGCATCTAATAATTTAATAAAAGTTCATGGTTTTTACTTTCATTGAAATAGAAATATTTTCCTTTCCTTTTGCGTAGTACACTCTACTTTTGCAATATGAGATACTTTAATCAGAATACTAATAAAAAATTATATTTCTCATGAAATTGGATTCTTTTAATGAACACATTTAACAGGATTCATTTCTACATTCTCTTGAATCTTTCAACAAATTATCATAAAGAACCGTAATATTTGGCATTTGCCAAGATTTAACTTGTTTTGCTTAGAAATATCCACACTATTGTTTTCATCTAATTAAATTGTCAAGCTCATATCATTTAAATTCAAGTGAAAACATCTTGCAACATGTAAATATTTCCTTAATTTGGAACAAGTTGGAAGAGTTTGGCAACTCACAATACTTAGTATTTCCACCAAACAAATGTTTTGAAATACTCAATTCATATTCAGAATTCAGAACAATAATGTAAAGGCAAATATAAAAATTCACTTACATGAAATAGAAAATAATGTTTAACTTGACTCGGACTACAATAGAACTTATGCACCTCCCTGCGGGACCGTATGGCCAACACACCATGCTGGCCGGTTGACTCTCCATTGTAGAACCTCAATCGTGACCAAAATGTGCTCCTCATAAAGCTAACATTAAAAGACAACCTCCTGCAGCATTCCAACATCTACATGAACTTGTTTTGTACATTCAAGTTGCAATGTGAACATAATATTACAATTTTTGGTGTCAAAAGCTATATGGCTGACCATGATTTTTTTCTCAGCCGGTCCAAGAGCACAAGTTAGGACTTTTCCTACCACCCATCAACACCCAGCAAAGATTTCTATAATGGATTAGAGGCCACCTGGTCTTTGGAATTTTTCAAATAACATATAAAAAAGACAAAAAACATCAAAATGTCAAAACAAAGAATCACAAGCTTGTTTCAGTCGAACTAACTGCACAAAATGGCTTGCACAAAAAAATAGACTTTGGATAGATCCTTATGCACGTGACAGTAGGGTTCAAGTCAGCTTTGAAAGTCAAATTTTATCATTTCACGAAATTTGTCAATGTTTTGTTTGGTGTCACATCTTCTTTCAATTCCTCCTTCGTTTTCTTCTTCACAGATGTACGTACATTAGATGAGACAGCTACCGGCGGTGAGGACTATCAACCAAAAAACGAAGACTTGACTATTCCAGTTGGCGAGACAGTCACAATAACTGTTGATGTACTCGCACAAGAAATTGATGAAACTGAAGAGATATTCAGTCTGGTGATGCGAGATAACAGTGGGGATCAAATCACCCACGTTGTTAACAGCACAGTGACTGTAACGATTAAGCCAGATGAACAATGCTACGGTAAATTAAGGGAGTTTCCGTAACCTGACCCATCTGACACACTTTTTTTCTGACACACTTATGAATTCGGAAATCTTAACGGAATAAACCTGTGCTTTATTCCGTGAAGGGTTTCCGAATTCATAAGTGTGTCAGAAAAAAGTGTGTCAGATGGTTCAGGTTACGGAAACTCCCGTAAATTAATGTTGCATTCTGTTGTTTCATCAAAGGTTGCACTAAAGGTTGTTTGAGGGCTAAAAACTTCCGGAGAGAATGCAGTGTTCTGCCTGCACCCTACGAATTCGACAACGTGAACGGAATACTCGGCATTTAAGGGTGCCGAATTCAAGGTGCATGCAGAATGGTGCATTCTTGCCAAACAGATTCCTACATGAGGCAAAATTTTAATGTTCCTTATCACAAGCTTTCAGAAGTTGTAGTGAGCTCCACGAAAATAATAACAATAATACCTAGTATTTAGGGACGCCATTAACCATAGTATCATGGCGCTTACGATTATTATTACGCTGTCACTAGGAAATCATCAGAATCATTTCGCTTCAACTATAGCACGATTCATCTTGCTTCTTCACAGTGGTGGCGACTTTTGTTTGGTCCTTTATCATTTTTCACTTGGATTTTTATCATTTTCATTGTTTTACTATAGGCCGCCCTGTATAAATGCAAGCGGCCTATGTAAAAAGACACAATGATAAAAGCGTAGGCCTGATGCATTATAATGCATGACGAATCGTGCTACTTCAACTAGGGCGCGACCGTAGCGCAGCTCCTATCAGGACTTAGATTGTAACATCCCCTGACAGCCAATTTCACTCCTGGGTGGCGAGGGAAACCGAGGTAAGTGCCGTTGCCCAATTGCCCGAACACGTTTGGCCGCAGTGGGACTCGACCCATACAACATAACAGATCATGAGTCGGTAATCGTTGCTGACCACTGGACCACACATGACCTCTGCTGCTTCATTATATCATTTTATTTTTTGGAAATTGAATCTATTTCGGATTGGGGATGTTTTACAAAGTGTTGACAAAATTAGTAATACATTGGTGCATTAGGTTCATTCAGAGTACTATTTTTATGTTTATTCTAATTACAGGACTCATGCTGCTTGCATATGTTAAGACCTGGAAGACTGGAATTTATCAGCAACTATCGATTCCATCAAGGCAACTGTGTCGGACTGGCATCTTGATCTGCAACTTGGCGAAAGGGGTTTCTGGATTGAAATGTAAGTGTTACATTTATATATAAAATGGGAATGGCAGACAAACACCCGATTGTTTTAAATGTCCTCCTTTTCAGCCAATGGCACTCCCTCATTTGAAAATGAAATCCAGTTTAATAAAGAAAATACCACTTGTTATCTCCATAAGAACAAAGCTGGTTCTGCCCAAGTATGAAGTTCGCCATTAAACTTTCTTCAATTTAAGGACACATGCTTTTCACACACATCACTAAACCGTAAAAACAGTAAGTATACTTTAAAACCCCTTGTTAGGGGTTGCGTTAACACGCTGCACGTATGGTATTCTATAAGTATGGGTTCACTTATTCTAAAACTGAAACTTTAAAAATTTTTTATGTAAATTAAAATTAATCATAGAGTTTTTTTTTACTTTTTTTATTTTTTTCACATATCTCTTTAAGTTGGTTTTCGTCCAAGACAACAGAAATGTGGTTGGTTATATTACGATTTCGTCTTTGATCAATTATATTAAACAATTTGATTAATAACATTAACTTTATTTTCATCATTTTCTCAAAATCAATTTAATTTGGGGTGGGGGGGGGTTGGGCCTCCCCCACGCCCATCATCTGCATGTAAACAAACCATTTCGTCTTTGGTCATTTAATTTCACATTTATCTATATATTTTCGTTTTATGGCGTATGTATAGGCCGTGGCTAAGATTTAAGCCTACAACCTCAGCAAAAATGATCATAATCTAACCTATTTACCTTTCTTTCTTTCAACCTATTTTTCTTTCTTTCACCTCATTTTGCCTTTTCATCTTATTTTACTTTCTGTCACATTATTTATCTGTCTTTCTTTTTGTATTTATTTTTATTTCTTTATTCTTTTTAGTTTCCTAATCTTTTCCTAAAATTTGCTGATGTTACAGGCCTACCTTTAAGTCATGCCTATTCATACTGCACACGAGACGAACTATACTGAGTTAAAAGTTAAATTATATACAAAGACGAAATTGTCTTTTACATTCTGATGATGACCCAGATCGACGAAATTAAATTGGTCTTGACGAAATTGCATTAAAATAAAGTTAGTTTTTATTGATCCAAATGTTTTTACTAAATTGGGACCAAGACAAATTGCTTTTAATAATTGCACATTTTCGTGTTCTTGGCGAAAAATACCTTAACGATATGGAATTTAATGAAAAAAGTTTTAAAACTACTGGGAAAACCTATATTATATTGGTGTCTCTTAACCATGTTATCTAACACAGATGTTCTTATGCTCTTTTTGTTTGAAATGAGGAAAACAGGTTGTGCATAGGTTCTGTGTGTGTATATTTGAGAATCACAACTGAATGCGTTGCACCTACATAATTATAATACTATTGTAGAACTTGAAAATTCCAATCCAATTTTTCACTCATTTTAGGGTGGTAAAGAGAGTATTTTGTCTGAATTTTATAATTTGAAATACTTTGCCGCATGCAGATACATGTGCATGATCATGAATATCACACTAACGTTTCTTCCATTGTACAAAATCCAAGACTGTTGACGAGCTTTGCATTAATCACTTCTCAAATCCATTTAAGTGCAAGTTTTGATATGAGCAGATTTTGTTAGCAGATTATGGGACCAATGTTTGACGATGCAAATCGGATTGTGAAAGGTGCCCAAAACTTGTTTGGATGTATCTAAAACGTACTGTTTTGTAATGTTGTAATCAAGAATAAATAGCAAAAATGGTTATCATTTTAAGTATAATATTTCTTTAATGGTGTTGCTTTAAACCCGTAAGGCTCAGTAGCTTTTTGGCTACTTGTTTTATACATGTCCATTCTTCTCTTTGAGGTATTGTAATGGGGGCTTTCTGTTTATTCATGATTGCAATTTAATCAATCTATCGCTGGTGAATTCTTTTTCACGGAGATAAATTGAATTTTCATGTTTATAATTTAAAAACACTAATTTGCGAAGCCTGCACAATTTTGCACCGCTGGCGCAACCGCCGGTTGACCGTCGGTTCGTGGCGGTTGAATCTTGTTTCAACGGTTAGAGCAATAAAAACCTGTTTCGACCAGAAATAACTGGACGTTACCGGTGAGTAACCGCTAGACGAGTATTGAAGCCCATGAGCATGCGTAACACTTGATCTTGGGTCAGAATCCGGTATTGCGCACGCCGATCGCTCGCTGCGACTGGAAGTATATCATGGGCTTTTTTTCGTTTTCTTCTTACAGCTGAGGTACTGCAGTGCTGAAGTTACAGTTACGAAACAGCTGGCGGGTCGCATGACAATTTACACGCTTAGGCCAAAGACTACTAGCGCCAATCTCCAGGAAGGTGATTACTTGTATGTGGAATACGTCTGCCGAACCTTCATGAGAATCCGCGGCGAGCCAGTCATGGCTAAATTTATGCCATCTTAAGATTGATCAAACTGACTGATACGTGTTTTTGGGTTCTATTGCCCATTGAATTGAGGGGAGGAATGTCAGTGTAACTTTCGGTACTATTTTCACAATCTCATTCTTGAGTTGTACGGAAACCCCAAATTCACATTCATTAGGACTTTCCAGATGAGGAATGACGCCTCCAAATAAAAAATAACACATGTGGGGTTGGACATTCTTGGCATTCATTTGGGAGGTTTGAAGGTTGGTACATCTTAAAAACGAAGTATATAAGTTGACATGGTAGAATGGAGTCCAATTTCATCTATGAAGTTGATGACTGATGAACTAAAGCGAAACGTAACTCCACCATAATTTTGTCAAAATGCAATTGGTAAAATTCAAATCTCATCAAACAAAAAATGTGGTGGAAATTAAACGTGGTGTTTTGATTTTATTTTGTGTACATATTGCTATTATTTTGGGTATATACAGCTATTATATATATCAATAACGTATAGTATTAAATTCTAGTAAAATTTACTATTTACCCAATAGAGAATGCTAGGAAAGGGTCATAGGATAACATTGATATCAGTGGCGTACCGAAGCAGTCGATCCAGAGGGGGCAGAATTTCCAAGTCGTCCCGCCAGAGGGGGTAAAATTCGTAAGTCGTCCCGGTAATTTGCTCCAATTAAGTCTTAGTGCGCGAAAATCGCCGAGCTTACTCTACTTTTGTCCAAATTTAGGCTAAAATTGGTCCAAATTTCCCGAAAAAGAGGGTTGAAAATACATATTTTGGTCCATATCGTCCCGCTTTTGAGCCAGAGGGGGAAAACTTGCCCCCCCCCCCCCCCCGGTCGGTACGCCACTGATTGATATTTAAAGTCGCTAACTGGATAAGGGAGGAACATACAAAAAACAAGGGGTCAAAAACAGGATAGAGTCAAAAAATAATTGTGTTAATTTGACCACCAACATGTTGTCAGGTTGTATAAGTTCAAATAAGTATAGTTTGCCCCCATCCCGAGTCAAATTTGTAGAGTACTTTAATTTCATCGAAACTGATTGAAACCAGACGAATAATTGGGCAAACTAAGAAACTTTGATTTAATCCACTTGTGACACTTAAATGTGTACTTTTCGAGACTTAAGAAGACAATGTACATCGGAAAGTAAATATTCGCACAAAATGTATACTGAGGGTTAATTCCTAATAATACAAATTGCACACCATTTTCATAGAAATCGGTTCCTTCTTACCTTTCAGCCCCACGATTACCTTGAATAATTATCACCTTATAGCTTTTAAACTACTGTCTGCAGATAATGCAAACTATACATTATTTTAATTTATGTAACCTGGCAAATTCGTGTGGTGTACAAATCAGCTAAATCTATCAGTTCAGTAACCTTGGATGGGCACATGTAACAGCAGCTGACCATGTATGTTCTTGGGTATCATAAATGATACTAAAAAATCCAGGGTGTGTATTTGTTCAATACACTGGTGAATGAAAGCTGATGAACTGCGCCATGGGAATTGACATTTTATAAGCTCATAGTATATATCCCTTACGGCCCTAGAGGAAAATGTCTAACAACCTGACGATTACCGCAAAATAAGTAGCGGTATTTGTGTTGTTAGATCTTGGAGCCAAAGCACGTTTCCCTTAAACACAGGGCAGGGGTCCGCTCCGTGGTTTTTGAAAAGTGGCAAAAAATGGCATTTAGGGATTTGAAGGTTTCACTCTTAGTTTTTAATGTTCCACCATTATTGACATTTGTGTTAATATGGCTGTTTCTAGGAACAATATCACAAAGTTTGTTTTTGTTAAAATTAATGGCAGGTTAAGCTTTGGGTAAATTTTACAAGACTACTTGTGTATTATGGGTAATGAAGAAGGCGATATAGCATTAAATTGATTTAAAAAAAATAATACAGTTCGAGAGGTTTCACTTTTTTCAGTACACATATACGTTAGGGTAATATAGATACAAGAGAGTATTCATTTCACAGTAATGGGATGTGCAGAAATGTGCACACAAATGAAACGTCTTGAGTGAGGTGATTTTTAAAGAGAATCATAAAACGAAAGTTAAATTGTGCCTACTGATATCGCTTATAAGTCGGTTTAAAGTGCCCTTTTTGTTTACTTACAAATGGTAAAATATCAGGCGCCGTTTGACTACATACCTATTATGGCATTTTATAAACGTAATACGTAACCTCAAAGTAAACGCCTCCTGCATAGCAACTAAACCTCCCTATTGTAAGCACTTATGGTTTACCTGACGAAGTTGCGGATTGAACCCCGGGCCTATCGATTATCATTCATGTGAACTACCACTGCATCCAAACTTGGTTACAGTTAGTAGTGAGGAGATCACAACTAGTATGTCTCAGCGGCCTATAATATTCGCAAGTAAATTATGAAGGGCTTATCAACTTCACCGTGACACGGCGAAGGAAAGATGCAAATTTTGAATTTAGTGTAGGCTACAATGTAATTTCGTGTTTTTTTTCTGTTAAAAGCAAAAATCCTCTTGAGTCCTTGTGTTTTGGGTTGTTGTACATGGTTGGAAAAATATCTTGGAATTTTTTCAAAACGTTTTTAGGGTGTCAAATCCAAGATGGCCGCCAAAATACATAAAATCCATTATAATTAGTATTCTGAAGGCAGTATGAGGTCCAAATTGATGACAATACCCATATTTTCGATACCAAAGAGTTCAAAAACAGCTAAATCCAATCAATATGGCAATCACATTAAACAAATCCAAGATGGCGTCCAAAATGGCCGCCAAAAAGATATGTTATGAATATAAACGCTGAATTAACACCAATCAAGATGAATAGGATTCAAATTCATGGGTGTGGTGCTAGGAACCCACATCTAACATTTTCTTTTTGGTAACATACTTCAAATCCAAGATGGCGGCCAATATGGCCGCCGAAAAGCGCTATTAACAGAACTGGTAATTTAAGACAAACTACCTAAGTTATTAAACATTTGAGGCAGAAACATTACATTTAATACTCTGACAGAAGAAATAAATTCCAAACATTTCTGTGTTGCTAACGCGCTTTGAATCCAAGATGGCGGCCACCGTAAGCACTGATAATAGTAAAATTGTGTATGTTTTTTCACATAGATCCATGTCATAACAATATTTGATAACAATTAAAACAAACATCTAGATGTATACTGTGACCAACCTAACAACCATCAATTACCATTTATGGTTAGAAACACATATTACTTCAACTCCACAATGGGGCTTATATATAGCTTCTGTAATCACTTTCAATTGGCTTAATCTGATAATTTTTTCATACAGCCTATTTCTTTCCCTATGTTATACACATTAGGAATTTAATAAAAAAATCATAAATTTTTAAGTGTTATAAAAAATTTTATAAATAAATTATAATTTGGACACTTGAAAACTACCATTTGGCTTTGTTTGCATGTTTCAATCAATAGCCCAAGCTGGCGCTTCTTCATAATACCTCTTATAATATGTTTATAGCATCAGGAATTTAATGAAATACAAATGAAGCAACTACTCAGAGCTCTTGTCTCTTACTTTCGTTTTTATACCCTTCAAAACCCAAGATGGCGGCCTAATAATGACCCTGTAAGCACTGATCAAGGAGCCCAAACTGGTTATTAAGAATAAATGTGATGCATATCATTTTATGGGCGAATAATGTGGTCCGAGGATCGGAAAAACCAAAATATGGGCGAGGCGCAGCCGAGCCAATTATTTAAAAGTTTTTCCGGCCGAGGAACATTATGAGCCCATAAATGATATGCAAACCCGTTATTTCTATTCTATTAATACGAAAACTGCGTGATCTAATGATACATGCATTCGCGCACCATTATTGCACGAATAAGGGCAGTAAACTATAACCAATCAGAACCTGCATTTCGATATGGGCAGAAATGGTAATAGAATTTTATATATACCCCCCTTACACATGTTATCCCATGAGAAATTTGAATGAAAATACAAATGAAAATCGTAAAACTGACTCTAAAATATGTTTATTTTCATACAGCCACGTGATCATGTTTTATTATAATATTGTAACAAACATAAACATCTTAATACTTTTTGAACACAATGACCCTCTATTATTTTTGCTTTGGTAAGATAATTCAAATACAAGATGGCGCTAATAGGCCATTGTATCACTATCAATAGCCCTAAACTGGTGATTCTCATATATCTATGTTTCTGCATGATAGGAATTCTAATAAAACTATACATGAAAGCAACTCTATATCCTTAAATCCCAGAATGTCATTTGTCCCACTGTTTCAAAAACACGGAGCTAACCCTTTCCTTGTTTTTACTGGCTGAAATTGCTCCCTACATCTAACAAGACAAATTGCGCCACCCCTCCCTTTCTTGCGGTGATCGTCAGGTTGTTAGGCATTTTCCCTCAGGGACATAAGGGGTAATAATATTATCTTTTTTTATATAATGTTTTAACATGCTTCAAATCCAAAATGGTGACAAAATGATGACTGCGTAACAAGCATAATCAAAATACCAATCAATGTTTATACGCATCCCGGAAAATTGTTAATGAAATATAAATGAAGCAACTAGACATACTTTTAAACATTAGAAACCATATCTAACCATTTTAATTTTAACATCTTCCAACCCAAATGTGGTCACTTTTTCATATGACCTAAATAATGTTGTACCTAAGTATAGAAGCACTAGATACTACTTTTGACACATGAAACCTCTATCCAAGTAAGTATTTAACTAACATCCATTCAATAATCCAGATGTCACTAATGGGCCATTGTCACAATCAATAGCCAACACTGATTTTTTTCTTAACTTAATATAATGAATGCAACTATTAAACTTTTGGACAACAAAAAAAACTCATTCTAATCATTACGTTTTGTGAACATTAATAACAAAACTGACGATAGTTTTTCACATAGCTACATATATCTCCATATTTTATATGTTAGGGTTGGGTGTTGCCATTAGGTATGGGGGTATCTCTGTAATACATTAGGGTAATATTATGTAGTAACTGAACCAACAGATAAGGGAACCACTTTTGGACACAAACCATTTTAAATCATTTTATGTTTGTATATTGGGAGGTGCAAAACAAAATGACAATAGTATGGTCATTTAGATTTGAAGCATTTACCTTTTAACAAAGTATTTATCTTGAGATCTTGTCGTATATACAAATATACATGTCTTGGAGTTTTATTCACGTTTTATCAAAATTTCCAATGTTCGTATATTATTCAAAAAATAAGTTTTATATTAGCCTGGTATCTTGTTTTTATTCATTTATAACAATTTAAATGGTATATGAATGAGTTTCTGTATCCAACGTGTGTCCCTATAGTTGCTTCATTTGTATTTATATCAAATTTGCGAATGCGTAAACATAATTTAGGTATGAAAAATCGCCATTTGTTTTTGCTATTGATTTTTTGGCCAGTGGCTTATAGCAGCCAAATAGCCCATCTTAATTTTGGGAGATATGTTTTTTTAACATAATGGTAAATATGAGTTCCTTTGGGTCCAAAGGATGCCAATCAAGTGTTTTTATTTTGGGGGGTTAATAAAAATATCATGATGATGACATGGATCTATGTGAAATCATTTTAGATTTTACTATTATCAGTATACTTAGTGTGGCCGCCATCTTACAAAAACAAAATGACTAATAGTATGGTCATTTTAGATTGAAGCAATTTTACATTTAACAAAATTGGTAAAAGTATCATATCTTTGGCGCATATACACTATATTGGAGTTTTATTCACGTTTTATCAAAATTTCCAATGTTCATAAGATTATCAAAATTAAGTTTTTAATTAGCTGGTTTTCTTGCTTTTTAATTCATATTAGTAACAATTTAAATGATATAATGATTGTTCTTTCTTGTGTCAAGAGTGTATCTTATGTTGCTTCAATTTGTATTTTATAATATCAAATTTTCCAATGCGTTATAACATCATGTAAGGTATGAAAAATCGGCATTTTTTGCTATTTATTTTTGCTAGTGCTTATTAATAAGCATAGCAGCCAATTAGCTGCAGTTTAATTTTGAGTATGTTGTTTTAAAAACACATAATTGGTAAATATGAGTTCCTTTAGGTCCAAGGGATGCATCCGAAGTGTTTATTTTGTTAATAAAACATGAATGATGACATGGATCTATGGTGAAATCATTTTAGATTTTTCTATTATCAGTATACTTACGGTGGCCGCCATCTGGATTCAAAGCATGTTATCAAAACAAAATAGTTGGATTCGTTGCTTTTCTTCTGTCTTTTTCAAGTATTAATACAATGTTATTGCCAGTAAGTTTAAATAATCAGGAGTTTGTCTTAAAATTACCATTTTTTTAGCTGTTTAGCTGTTTCGGTCGGCGGCCATAATTGGCCGCCAATCTTGGATTTGAATGTTGTTTAACAAAAAAAAGTCCGTGTGGGTTTCCTAGTACCACAATATTACTTACAAAGCCCATGAATCTGATCCTATTCTCATCTTTATTAGTGTTGATGTAGAGTTTATATTCTACACATCGCTTTTTGGGCGGCCATTTTGACGCTATCCCTTGTGTACCATGTACACTGTAGGTTTTAAATTTGTTTAATGTGACTGGCCATATTGAATTAGCTGTTTTTTGGGTATTGAAAATATGGGTATTGTCCTCAATTTGGCCTCATAGAAAATTGGTTTCAGAATACCAATTATATTGGGGAAATTGTTGTATTTTGGGCGGCCATCTGGATTTTGAGACACCCTAAAACGTTGTTTGCCAATAAGTTAAACAAACACCAAAAGACAAGAATCAAGTGGAATTTTGCTTTTAAAACAGAAAAAAAAACACGACGTGCTGTATTTGTGACATACCAGCCTACACTCAATTCAGGGATTTTTAGAAAAGCTATTAATAACGCAAGTTCAATAAAATCAAGGGCTAGTCGATTTGATTTGATGAAAAATCTATGACACTATTTATAGAGTACACAAAATATGCAGTTTCAACTTTTTTATTTTTTTTCCATTTTTTATGCCTGTACTTTGGTTGGTAAGTGGGAAAAAAACATACAGAAATGGTCTTCCAAACCCACCCCACGCATAGCAATAATACCTTGTATCAGTTAATTGTACAGGTTATCACAAAACAAACAAATGGTTCAAAAACAACACCAAGACCACAAACACTGGCAGCAGGACAAAAGACAGGACAAAAACAAACAAACAACACCACAACAACAAGAAATCCTGGCTGGGTAGTCCATATCCAAAATATTTTTTTTTTTTTTTTAGATAATGAGTTCAATATCAATCCAAACTGAAAGAAAATTTTTTTTAAAATGCCGTAGCTCAGATTATTATTATGCTCTGTCAATTTTTATATCACTTTTAAATTTAAAAAACCCTTAACCCACTTAAGAAAAGCCGAAAACTTGGGTTTGCTTGTTGAATCTACAACCGTGAATATAAAATTCAAGAGAAGGAAGAGAAATTAATACAGAATGATGTTCAGGGGTTTATAGTGGCATCCACACCAACATTTTAAATATATCAATTTAACTGAAATCTTACATTATCACCACCAGTTTTCTTCCTCATAAACGATTTAGGTTTTTCGCCACAATCCAGACATGTATTACAAGCACAACAATGAACACAGAGTTTACTTAGAAGCCTTACAGAAAAGCATAGAGGAGAGTCCGCTTTTGCCCAATTTATATAGGAACTGGTTTGGGGCAATTGCTCTGTGAAAAAGTTAAAATAAAATGCCTAAGTTGGTTCTCAATAGTACATTTGAAATTTATTATTACGATGGAACCCAGTCAATTTCCCCTCGAGTTTCAAAAGTCTCATCCGCCCCCAGCCCCCAACCCCTCTCTTTTAAAGGCCTATCATGATATTTCCGTATATTATAGCATGTTTTGTTATTTTGTTCACACTAAATAACTCGCACCACTTTATCAGAAATGTTCTCATCAACTTTCCTTGATTGTAAAAACCCATCCAGCAGATTAACCATGTCATGAGGGAATGTATTTTCTCCTATCCTTTTATAGAGATATCATATTCAATAACCAATCTCAAAATTCTTCAAAAGATTAAAACCCCTGATCAAAATCCCGCCAAAGTAGAATCCCACGTTCATCCCAATCAAGGATAATAAAGAACCGTTTTGTTTTAAGACGAACATTCTTATTATACCATATAGGTCTGAAGAAAGTGATTTTCAGATCCAAGGTTCCCTTGATTGAATCCTATATATATAACATGTCCGAATAGTCTCAGCAAGCTGACAGTTATGTAGAGATTTTAAAATACTTTCAGGAGCATTTTTTCCTCCAGAGCATGGAGGGATCATCATGGAAATGAGAGAACATTGATCTCTAATTGCTTCCATGGGCTTACATAATTTTGGGTCCAGAATGTTTTGCCCAAGTAATTTTTTGACCTAGAAAAAGCGACGGATATCAACCATACTTAAACCACCATTCCTATAATCGTTATTGAACAAAATACGTTTTCCCCTATCATTACCACCCCCCATTCCAACTAAATTTAAAAAACTGGAATTTAATTTCTTAAAAAAGAACTAGGAATCGTGTCTCAAAGGACTGAAAAAAAATAGAGACTTGGGGCCACGAATGACCTTAATTAACATAACTTTACCAATTACAGATAATTATGATACATCTATGACACCAACAATTTAGAGAATTTTGCTTGAATTTGAGGACTTTGGGCAAATTAAGCTCATCAAGTGACCTATTATTCAGAGAAAATTGAACACCTCAGACATTTAAAGGAATTGTCTTTCCAACTAAACCCTTCATTAAGAAATGGTTTAAAATCACTACCCTTCAGGCTCCCAATGTGATAGCCTCAGATTTAGACAGTTTAATTCTACAAACCAGACATCCTGGCAAAATGGGGTCAAAGACACCAAAAGATGATTAAAGAATCAAGATCACCTGCAAAACATGTGGGGTCATCTGCTAAAAAGACTACTTTCTTCTCCAATCTCCAATTCACAAATCCCTTTAATGTTTTTTCATTTTCCTTATTAACATGGCCAGCACTTCCACAGCGCATATAACTAAAAGGGGTGAAACCGGACAACCTTAGAAAAATACCTCTCGCCAAAGAAATGGGCTCTGACAAAAACCATTATTATAACATAGCTTTTTTCTATTCCGCATAAAAAGTTTTCCATCCTACATCCATCCGTGACTCCTGACAAATTAAAACTTTTCAATACCTTAAAAAGATTATTTATGTTCAACCTATCAAATGATGCCTTCTCAATATCTAAAAAACAGAAGTGACCAGGGATATTATTTGAATCACAATATTCAATAAGATCAATGATGGTCCTGTGTTGCACTTACTACGGGGGAGTTGTTGATTTTCTACCCTTTCAATAAATTTCCAGTTTATCTTCCTGAATAATTTCATGAAGACAACTTTAACCTGTTGGCCATAACTTTAGCAATGTCTTGTATGGTGGTTAAGAAGAGAAATTGGTCTATGGTTCCCTAACCAAAGAGGATCTTTTCTTTCTTAGGCCAAAGAGTGCTAATAAAATACCATTCTTTGAGTGCTAGACATGCAACCTTGCTCAAAAGAATAGTGTATGAAGTTCATAACAGTAAATTTCATTAAAAAACAACAATATACAATTCAGCAGGCCCCATCAAAACCCAGGGGAGATATATTCAAGTTCATGATTTTTAAGCAAGTAGAATCTCAGATTTGGTTAGGGGTTTAATTAAGGTAAAATTTACTTCTAGATAACCTTTGGGAGACTAATCGTCTAAACAAGAGAAAATATCTCATCATCACAATGTTTTAACTGGAATAATAAAGGGGTCTATCAATGTAATGTAAAGGATTGAGAATATCCTTTTGATCAGAGATGAGGGAACCCTCATCCAATTTCACTGGAAAATACTTTTTTCTCATTGGAAACGCTTCTCAAGTTTCAGAAATATTTTGAGCTCCTCTCACCGCCTCACCAACATCGCCCAAATCAGCGCCATTGGATACGTTATCTACAATTAAAACCTGTCAGTTTCTTGATCAACAATCGCATATAATCTTCCTCCAAGAAATTTTAACGCGTTGAGCAAATCAGGGAGAGTCCCATGATCAGCGTTTGGAAATCTTAGATTTTCTATTCCAATTTAGTTAGCAGATCCTTTTTTTTAAAAACCAAAACTTATCCTTCTCCTTTTTCTTCCTGCTACGGTATTTGGATGCATGGCCAGTAACTTACATTTAAATGACTCCCATATACTATGAGACTACAATTGATTCCTATGAACATCCTTAATTCATTTAATTTTCCTTATGAAGGTGACAACAAAAATCGATCATGGCGTAAATAGTGGCAGTTCAACTTCCATAACCTTAATACCTTTTGGTGGTTGGTTGGTTGAAATATTATCAAAGTTAGAATTCGGAGACCAATCCCGCGTACTGCGTACTAGGTAATCCGTCAATTGTAACAGAGGCCATTGGTGATTGGTCAGTCGAGTTCGACCGATAGTACGCCATACAACGCTACCATGGCTAGCATGTTCAAGCTATGCAGGTCAAGTACTAGGGTGATAGGGCACACTGAGGATTGGTTGCCTCCTTCTATTATTTGCTATCTATTTCTAATTGCAAATTCAGTCACAAAATATCCAGTCATCCCAACCAAAAGTACGCCTAGCAGAATGTAGAGTTTAACCCAAACACACAAAAAGTTGCTGTAGGCGAAGGCAAAGGTGAAACCGACGGACTCCCAGAGGCGATAGTTGGAGAACGCTGCTTCCTGGGTATACATGAATAGTACTCCATAATATGCTGTAAGAAAATAGATTGTTATGGTAAGTTAATTTATATAAAAATCCTAACTGAAGTGTTTTCTTAAAATCGCTGTGAATCCTTGGAAGTTTATTCGGTTAGCTTTAGGCAAATAAAATCACACGCGACTACTTTAAACTATGGGACATGTCCTTTCATGCAGTTGTTTCGTATTGCCCCTAAGGAGGGGAAGGGAAAACCAAGTGTAAATTCATAATAAACTATTAAAATCTTATAACCGTATGTTCCCGCAAATAAAACTGGCACATTTTCTTGAAAAGGAATAAAATGTCGCCTCAATTTCATTTCCCCAAATCAGTGAGCAATGTATACACTAGACTTCAGAAAACAATGGAGCTAAAGATATTCAACTATCGGCCCGGTGTGCGATGAAGAAAAGCACTTCAGATTCCTTTTCAACTGGGAGTGCAGGGCCACTGTTATATTGTCTCGCAGTTGAACAAATTTCAGATGCTATCTCTGATTTATTAGACAGTATTTTTTTCTTGACGTAAGCACAAAATACTTTAGCTTCTATAGTGCGTGTTCAATTAACTTTGGGCGTATTTTTCATCATTTATTCGCAAAGGAAGAAAGATGAACAAAAATCATGCCCAACAAGTTGCTGGGCAAGCTTCGACCTAACAACTTTGTGTAGAACCAAAATCCGAAACCTATTGCTTAACTTCATTTCTATTCAGTTTACCGCGTTTTCAGAAGAAAACTTAGTTTCAACGACCTATATTATAATGTAAGCTGCTTAGTTATTTGAAAGAGGACGGGTATTTGGTTACTCAACCCGAATCGCAGAGGTGATAACACCTGTAATCTTTTCAACTGCGTGGCAATATAACAATGGCTCCGCATACCGGGCCGATTGTTGAATATCTTTAGCGCATGGTTTGCTGAAGTCTATACTCCATTAGTCACTGATATTTGGAAAAAAGAAACTGGGGTGACATTTTATTCATTTTCAAGAAAATGTGCCAGTTTTATGCGCGGGAACAGACAGTTATATGATTTTAATAATTTATTATGAATTTTACAATTGGTTTTCCCCTACCCCCTTTTTACGGGCACTGCGAAATTTGTTATACAGTTGGTTATTTGGTCTACGCCTTATAGTCTACTTTAGGCGCTGCCATATTGACACTACTTAATGCTAAAGTGGACGTGGACGATGTCAATCACCGAAACGGCGATCTTCATTTTGATGACCTTGGTTTTATGCCATACTACTGCCAGGAGCTTTGGCTATTAAGCATGAGGGTGAGGTGCAGAGAAAAAATGAAAATAGAGGGTAGAGTTAGGTGATTTTTGCACTTCGCTTTCATGCATAACTTTTGTCATTTCTATATTATTGTAGCTATGGGGTTTATCTTCCGGGTCAAGTTATTTAACTTTACACCCTGGATGCTTTACTCGCTCCTAGTCATTCTTACCTGTTGAAGGATCTAAAATATCCGGGAACCGAGTATCATAAATATGGTAATGGTGATCCCCTGTGGTCCCGAGCGATTACAAATATCGTATTTTAGTTATTCGCCTAAGCTTACTGATAAGCCTCTTCAGAGTTAACAACAACAATACCTTTTGCCATTAATTCCTTGTATTTGTGTGTTTGCCAATTGCGTCTGTGAGTCCCCAAACACCTGCCAGAACAAAGAGCACGGCAATATTTATCTGTCTGTGGATACCACGTGAGAAGCACAGCTATCAGTGTGATGTGTACAATGGCGCAAAAGCAAAAAGCGGAATTCGACCTGTGTATTTCTCAACTTGTCCCGATAGAAAAGAACACGGAGCGTCTGTGATACCGTAACAAATCATGACGTAGCCCACCCATGCTACACCAACGTGCATGTGACGTATGCTGTAAAAATGGAATGAAAATAGCCAGTCAATTATCATAGCGTAATTAGGTTATAGCACCATTTGTTTTCTTGATGCGCTCGTTCGCCTTTTCAATTTAAATATGGAACACGGATTGTTTGAAGACTGTTGTTTCAGAGACACAAATTGGAACTGATCTTCAAGTATTAATCATGAAATCCATTGCTGAATATGTGTTCATACATGTATTCGGTGTACGCATTATATAATATCATCAAAGTATACATTACTTGCTCCACCTTCAGTCGAACACGCCATAAGTATGCATATTGAAGGGGAACGACCGACTTAATTATATTAATATTTTAATCCGTTTTTATAATTATGATTGCAAAATGTGATTTGTCAACCCCTTAAACTGTGTAAAAGTTAATATTTTGTCGACAAAAATGGGGACGGTTTCGCTCATAACCTCAAACCAAACACTTTTAGTCCTGAAGATTTCACAGAGTAAAAATGACACAAATAACAGTATTCTTGAGACACCAACATTTCAACCACTTCTGGTAAAATCTTGATGAAATTTAGTCAGGGACTTAATATTGGATTTAATTTGTATGAGAAGTATTGACTAAACGTAGCATCGCTCTCATAATGGTTATTTAGTCTTGGGCACGCAAACAATGGAGATACCTTGTCTGTTAGGGAAAGTTATTGGTCACAATGTGGAGTATTAATCGCATATTGACGTATGTGCGCAATGTAAAAAAACGCACGTGTCACTATTTGATGCATTTGGCGGTTTGTAATGGAATGCCCTACAGATTATATCATGTTTTAAAAAAAGTTAGTATAATACAGTAGTATTGGGAGTAATTTTGGCTGCAACCCTTTCAAAATTCAGCGGAATAGAAAGTGCCCGTGTTTCAGAGTAGCAGCCATCTTTGATAGTCAAACAATATCCTCACCTGAACGTATAGAATTTGGACCATGTGCAAAGCAGGTGGATGTATAGTTCATAGATCACTTCCACCTCAAATATGGTGGCTCAAACAATACACTCACCTGAACATATAGAATGTGGTCCATGTGCAAATCAGGTGGATGTATTGTTCCTAGATCACTTCCACCTCAAAGATGGTGGATCAAATAATACACTCACCTGAACATATAGAATGTGGGCCAGGTGCTAAGCAGGTGGATGTATTGTTCATAGATCACTTCCACCTCAAAGATGGTGGATCAAATAATACAATCACCTGAACACATAGAATGTGGTCCAGGTGCAAAGCAGGTGGATGTATTGTTCATAGATCACTGCCACCTCAAAGATGGTAGATCAAACAATACACTCACCGGAACATATAGAATGTAGTCCAGGTGTAGGTGTAACTAAAGCAGGTGGATGCATAATTCATAGATCACTCCCTCCTCAAAGAAGACTGCTAATCGGAAACACCGGCTCTATTAACAGAGGGAAATTGCACATGAATATCAAGTACCTTTGTGAAGTCACCGGAGACAAACGCCTGTTCAAATCCACTATACATTGTTAAAGGAATCATCAAGAGTAGTCTCTTGTTCTTCATTAGATTAACAGTAGCACCAAGGAGTTGTTTGGTGTTGCTTGTGCGAGTTACTTCACTTGGATGTAGGGGATCCAGCAAGAACGCAATAATCAACATAGCCAAAATTCCACATCCGGTATATATCGCTAAATATAGGAAGTAAATATTGAATTGGTTATTATGCAAAACTAATCAATTTCTATAAAACAATTCATTTTTTTATTTTATGTTTATATATCCCTTTCGTCCCTGACGTCCGTAGAGGAAAATGACTACCAACCTGACGATCACCGCAAAGAAGGGAGGTAGCAATACTATTAGTTATTAGGTGAGTTTTGGGATGATACGGATTATATCTTGTCGAGGAGTCTGTATCGGGCGAGGGCGCAGCCCGAGCCCAGATACAGAATCCGAGACTAGATATAATCCGTGTCACCTCAAAACTCACCTAATAACGATTTTATCATACCCAAGCAGAACAAAATAAGCACAAACATGGGCCTAAGAAAATTGTAAGGGTGATTCACAAAACAAACAATACTTACCGTAAATTAACTGTTGGCCTATTGTTTTAAATGAGTGCAAGGTTGACGAATTTTCAGCGACAAGAATCTTTGAAAAATAAACAGCCCTAAAAATCATCTTTTTCTGATTCACAAACAAAATTATTGATCTATTTTAAAGTCTTTTAGTGTATGTGATTTACCCATGCGATATTTGGGAAGCTGGTCCCGGCTGCGATGTTATCTCGATGTATGTTTGCTGATAAGGGAAAGCGCTGATCCCGATCTGCTGCATCCCTTGAAATGATGCTAAATGGTTTATGGTATGGTTGGGCCACAGTGATCAGCGACCATTTTGTGAAAGCGCTTAGAGGCCAATAGCATAAGGCGCTATATAAATCTCTGCTATTATTATATTATTATTATTATGTGAGAGCAATGATGCTGAAATCTTGTTCCAACTTGGTTCAAAAATGAACGCCGAATTTTCGGGTTTTTGTTGTCATGATGCATGGTAACGCATGCGCAGTTCCCAACTGACATGATACGGACGTTGGGACGCGCTCCGAGGGGGTGATACGGGATATATCTAGTCAGTAAATTGAGGCGGTTATCCAATGAAAATCGAGGGATCTACATGATGGTATGATACAAAAAAATCTTTGCACCACTCGAAAGCCTGATATAAAAAATAATGGGCAGTATTGTAGTTGACAAGCAAAATATCGCTATATGTACAAAAGTACAACTAATTTTATCGAACAAGTGATAGCTACTAGCCTCTCTGTCAGTTTGTTCCCTCTCTGTCCCGGACTCCTGTTTCGCTCTGTCTCTCCCAGTTTCCTTCTCTTTTTTCTTTTATTACTTTGTACCTTTCTGTGCTACGATTTAGAATACCCTGTTACAATTACTGCTACTAGTTAACTTAAGTTTTTTATGTGTGTATGTGAAAAATCCCGTCCACTGATATAAGATGTTCTTGAAAAAAAATTCTCACCCTCTTGTATCTTTCCCTTACAGTGATATTTTATACTTACTCTTTTCACTCGTTTTCTCCCCTCTCTTATCACATTTTGGCTAGTCTGATATTAAAACTTACCAAGCAAAATATTTGTCAAATCAGCTGGTGGCTTGTTTAATTCACAGTAACTTCCATCGGTAATATTGTTCACTTCGCCAACTCCCGTCTCTATTATATTTCAAGAGTGAAAAAAGTTAATTATTGTCTTTTGTGCATTTTTATTGTATTTATTTATTTAAATTGTATTCTAATTCAGTTCCATAATTATGCATACTTGTAAACTGGCATTATTTTCACTTTATGTGTAATTCAGAAATGCCATTTTCAAACATATGCACGTGTTATTAAGCAATAAGCCCCCTAATGCAAAAGAGCTTGGGATAATATGATGATGTGATAATTTGTCAAAACATGGCACATTTGGTCCAGTGGATAAAGCGCCCGACCCGCACTCCAAAGGTTGTGGGTTCGAGCCCGCTGTGGCCAATGTGTTTTCCCGTCTACCCACGTGTATAATTGGGTACCAGCAGTATTCAATATTGGTAACAGAATCACTGTAGAGGAGGCGTAGCGATCCCCCTGCAGCAAAATTATATGGTGGAGTATGGCTTCGAAAGAGAGATGAGCACTCCGTCCGCTTTACTTTTTTGGTCAAAACATCCGTAATTCGATTAATTGTCAAAACTGATTACGAAAAAAAGCGACGTTATTAAATATTTGACTGACTTTTAAAACTTCTGTGATATTTAATAAATATTTGCTTCAAATTCATAAAATGTCACCTTGATGGTATTGTTTGGTTGTCTACACATATGGTACAATTGGTGTTCATATTTAAGAATAGAGAGTTATCAAAATAGTGTGACTGACAGTACTTCTACGATGGTGCTTCTATGATTACAGAATAATTTGCTGTAATAAAAAAAGCAAATCATTTACATGCGAAACTGATGAATTGAAGCACTTTAAAAAAATTAAAGTCCATTGAGAAGGTAAATTATTTTCTAGATGATGCAGATAATAAATTAGGAAATTCTCCCCGGGGCCACAAAGGGTCTTTTTTCCAACAGGCGAATGTACGCGCGAACATTGATTAGGGTGTCATAAACAGCAAAATGTGGAAAAAAACTGTGTTTTTTTCTTAAATCTGACATTGTGATGTACGTTTTTAGGGTATGTGATACTCAAATAGAGGATCAAAAAATATTGTAACCCAAAGCAGATAAAAAGGGTATACCACCACACAATGCTTGCCTTACTGGTAGGGTAGCAACAAAGTGAAATCTTCTTTAGTGTAGCAAAAACAGACATATTGTTGTGTTGTTTTAGTCGGTGGAAATACTTGTTTAAGGTGCATTTTGTAAGTCCAGTCACGCCATTCATATCCACTTGTGAATACAGTGCCCCCCCCCCACAAACCACGGCCAAAGGTCTATACAGGTCGGTTACCTTTTTCGTTTTTTTTTTCAAAATATTACGTGTTTGCACTGCGTTATGTCAATCATTATGGATAATTATGCATTTCTCGAACGTGCTGGAATTGTTTTTAAAATTACAAAAATACAGAATTAAAGCACACGATAGGAGTCGCAACAAGTTTTTTTTTTTACAAATAACGAACCTAAAAACCAAAAAAATCAATTGATACCGGCGACACACACCATGATGAACATAGAAACAACTTTCCCTTTGTTTTTATGGCAATTTGAATCTACTAAGTGGGAGCATTATCAACAATCACTGAACAATCGTAATGCAAGCAGAGGTCTTTTAACTCTCAGAAGTATTCGTGACACAGTTATCGTTAATATATGAATTTTACAACAGATACAAATAGAAAAGCTTGAAACTGTACATACCTAGTGACAAATGTGAAAAATTCAAAACGGTTCACGACCATAGAGTACTTTATAAGAATTAAGAATAGATATGGGCGTTTTAGTTCTCTAATGATGTGCCTCTACTGATAATTTTGAAAAGATTCACTTAGTGCGAAGAAAGTGATGTTAATGTGATTATTTTGTCAGGCATCAATTATAGCATATCTCTTACTAGATATAGAGGGATGGATCAGAAAAAATATAACTAAATTCAATGCTTGTGGAAAACTGGAAATAAATTGGATAAGTCATTATGTTATTTAATAATCTTTCATAAAAGAGAACCTTTTAAATGTTGGAATTGACAAGGAATTCAGAAGTTGACAGCCTTTAAGTCCAAGTACGAATTTAGGGTGTAGGCCTATATTTCGAAGGGGGTTTTGACCGAACGGTTTTTGATCCGAATGAACATTTCATCGAGGGTCGTTTCTCCGAATGGTCGTTGCCCCGAAGGGTCATTAACCGAAAATAAAGTAAATGGTCTTTGATCCAAAAAAAATACTCCAGAGGGGTTTGTCCGAAAAAGCATTTTAAGGTTTTATGTTTCGAACGGTTTGTGTTCCGAAGAATTTTTAAGCCGAAGGGTCGTTTGTCAGAAAAAAGAAATAAAGATTATACTTGCGAAGGCCGTTTGTCCGACTTGTCAGATAACGCCCCTTCGCGACAATTTTCCAGATTGTAAGTTCGGACAACGAACGTAGGATAAAACAACTTTGGAATAACCAGGACTATATTCTGAGATGAGAGTATTGTTGTTTTCATATCCTATCCAAAAAAGAATAACTTGTAAATTACTGATATCATGAGAGATCCGTTCGTATACAAACTCGACACTAGATTAAGGCGACGGTTAGGATAATAACAAAAACTGGACTTACCGCAGATAAAGTTAAGAGATATAATATCTCGAAATAAAAGATTCTATTCTTATCTCTTATTCGCACATTTTATCACACAGAATCAGGATAACCAAAAATTAGAATCAAACAGAAATGTAATACTTCTTAATTAATTTAGACAAAAAACATTTCAATTAGAATAGTAATTGTTCCCAGACGTGTCAAAATAATGTTAAAGTTTAACCTATTGAATAAAATACTAGATTTTTCTGGCATTATTTTGCAGAGGCTTAGATATAGATTGTCTTCAACCATGTAAAGTGGTAGTTTGTTACTCTCTAAATGCAAAAGAGTGAAACTCACTATTTCATGAAGTGACTTAGGGACGGTCTGTTGGAGTTAAAATATTACTCATAAAAGAGTGAATTTTGTTTATGATTACTCTTCATCGAGGAATTGTCACTCTAAGAGTGAGAATGACAGCATTCACTCTCAAAAGTAGGAAATTTAACTCCAACAAGACTGGTCCTAGAGTCAACTCCTTGAAAGTATAGCTAGTGTCATATTTAGGGTGCACTCGGTTATGTACATATCATTAAAAATTCTAATAATGACTAACAAAAGCGTACAGGTATGGCCAGAATTGTACGACAAAATTATGTTTTCTAGGCTAGATCACTAGCGCACGCAAACAAGATACTGTAAAACATTATTTACTAATGTGAGGAAAAAAAGGTCACAGACCTCTTAAGTTGAGTAAAATCTAGTCAAAGTTGAGTAAACTTACTTATTGTTGACTAATTTATTTATGTTGGGTAAAATATATCAGTTTGGTAGGTGTACTCAAGTTTGTACTAAGATTTTACTCAACATTAAGAGCTGTGACTTTTTCCTCAACATTTTTGGAGTTAAAGCGACATAACGTCAACATACCTGTGATGCCAATACAGTGCCCCGCATGTAAAGTTCTCAGACCTGTTAAATTCTTATGGATTATCTTGTTGAAATATAAGCGAGGAGATGAGGTTACCGAATACATGACTGATTTGGAAGAAGAGGGAAGAACACGCCAAAGAAGCGATTGAAGATTGCGTCTCGACTGTTTTTACCTCTATCAGCGTACATGATAACCTGTAAGGAGTATACCCAGATTGAAATTGAGTTATTTTTCTTAATTTGGCCTGATATACCATCCAGTGATTTCCAATGATGCCACCACAGAACGCTGAGGATTTGCACCCTATAACCCCTTACCGAAAGTGACTTGAACTTAAGCTACATGTACAGACTCTCCATATACATGTGCCAGGTACTTTATGGTTTGTTTTCCAAAATCAAATGAAACCTAAAGAGAGTGAATTCAAAGTTTAATGAATAGGTGGTCGACAAATAAAATCCCTAAATTGAAATCTGATTAAATTGATAGAGGGTGACCGCACTGGAAATGAACCGGGGACCTCTAGCGCCAAAGGTTATAAGATTTGGGGGGCAATATTTTAGTGTTTTAATTTAAATTCATAAAAAATAAACTGGTTTCAAAGGGTTGCATTGAATCGATATTTCACCAACTGAAGGATAAATTTAAGGTACACGGTTTACGCTGCAAAAACTAGAAATTACATAATTCCAAGAGAATAAGCCCTCAAATTGCTTCATATAAACGGGTGCATTACTTTGACGTTCCCTCTTCCTTACGTGGTATGAATAACTAATAAAAAGTTATCATGATTACAGATGGGGCAATGTGTGGTTATCGTACATTGTAACTAAAAAGTTGTCTCATGTATGGATAGGAAATTACTCAGCATAATCACAAAACCTAGACATAGTTATAAGAGAAGTGCATTTAAGCTGACAAAGTGGTGCATGCGACGAGACCAACCACTTAGACGCCGGTATCAATGTCCACCAGCTGGGATAGAAGTTGGAACCAGTATAGATAGCATTAACAACTCATGACGCTACCATGTCCATTTAGGCCGAGATATTTGATTACTATTGATGGAACAAAGATGGATGAGAGTATGAGCGTAACGTAGATAGTACTGAGTGAGGCCAGACCGAGACCTGCGTCACAATTTAAACTGCTTTGAAGATTAGACAAACGCATGCTAAACATAGGAAAACACAGTGAAAGGGGAGTATATTCGATTAGATAGCCATTTACCCAACGGACGGTTGAAATACCTCAAAGTTTAAGTTGTTATTATTGTTTTTCTAATTGGGTGGACAGAAGAATCTAATATTTGGTTAATTCATATATGTAAATACACGATAAAACGGAAGGGCTGGAAAGTGAAGCAATCTTTGACTGCTTTTCGGAATCAGGAATTGTGACGTATCAATAGTTAGCATGTTGGAAATTGCACTGCAACCAGGACGAAAAACGCCATTATATTTTCGTAGCATGGGATTTGCTCACAAAGGATCTGGTCATCAAAAATCATAGCGTAGAAACACAATATTTTATCCAGAATTGAGACACCTTTGGCTTCATGTACCCCTTGAATTTCTAAATCTGTAAGCTTATTTTTACAGGCTGGTTCCAACCAGAACATTCATGGAGGCTTAAAAAAGTGAATAGTTGTTTGACAATTTTCTCTACAACTGTAAAATTTTACGTCGTAAATTTAGAAAACAGATTTTCCGTTAAATTTACGGAAAAAATCTGTTCTACAAAAACAATAAAAATAAAAAACAAAAACATTATAAAAAATGTTAATGTACGGAAATATTTCAAAAAATTTAGGGCAGCAATATCCGGGACTTTTTTTTTTGTTCCGTAATTTAAATACGGAAAAATTCTGTTAAAATACAACATGTTTTCCATTAATATGAGACAATTGCTGAACATTACTGTCAATTTCCGTTATTGACAGCAGAATCTGTAATTTACCCTAAAAATGATGGCAATACTGCTGCCAGAAATTTCCGTAAATTTACGGAAACTTTTTTAACAGGTACCCTTGAATCGCGCAATTTTATAAAACAAGTGTTAGTTCGTAATATCATCAATTGCAAGCAGGGGGTCTTCTCTTGTTAATATGACCATAGGAGTGTTAAAAATGAACCATTTTAAGAGTACATTCGTGATTTTGTAACCTTTTTGCTGATTCAATAGATACATTGTTTAAGCTTATCACGGTGCCTTTCATGTTGACTTCAACAAACTGATGTGCAATCTTCGTTCGTTTGAGTTATCAATTTTTTTTTAAATTTCAGGAAAGATTGAATTGTAGTAAACGGGACAACATACAATTTTTAGAACAACGTTTCAAATAGCATAATGGATGTCAATCCAATGCGGAAGGAAAAGGCTATTGATTCCAAAATAGAGAAGATTTTATGTTTTAGATGCACGAACTGCTTTGGTGGTGTAACAATTGTACAAAGCTTATCACGTTGCCTTTCGTTGTTTGACTTCAACTACGGATGTGCAAAATTATTTCCGTTGGGGACAAATTTGTTTTTTTTAATTTTCAGGAAAGATTGAATTTGTAGTAAACGGGCATTACAGACATTTTTAGACAACGTTTCAAATAGCATAATGTGGATGTAGCCAATGGCGAAGAAAAGGATATTGAATCCAAAATAGAGTAAGATTTTATGTTTTATGATGCACGAAATGCTTTGTGTTGTACATTGTACAAAGCTTATCCCCCCCCACGTGCCTTCGGTTTGACTTCAACTACTGATGTGCAATTCTTTCCGTTGGTGACAATTTGTTTTTTAATTTTCAGGAAAGATCGAATTGTAGTAACGGGGCATCCATACAATTTTTAGAACAACGTTCAAAGAGCATAAGGTGGATGTAGCCAATGGCGGAAGAAGAGCTATGATCCCAAAATAGCGGTAAGATTATGGTTTTATGATGCACGAAATGCTGTAGTGTGTTTTACCTGAAAAGCGGTGAAATTCAAAAAAAAATGCTAGGCGGACCACTATTAATTATGGTGATACGAGATCCGTGCGTTGTTTCATGCTTCTTTTTGTTCCACACTGAGATTGCCATCTTGTTGGTCGCCTTTGGTTTCATTTTCAATTTTTCTTTTTTTAAATAAACATTTAACAGGAATACAAGTATTTGAATTATTAGAAATAGTAAAATGATTAATTTTATGCGTCCTTCTCTTTTTAGGGAGTTTTTTATTATAATCAGATGTAGTACATTGTACGGTATCAAGTGGACGACATGATCAGAAATACACAAACAAAACACAAAAAATGAGGCTATTGCACAAAAGATATGGAGTTTTAATAATAAACAAAAATTTATTTTATTTTCGGATAAATATAAACGTCCCCTTTTTAGTCTTACAAATTAAAGTTTGAAACGACATGCAAATATCTGATGTTGTTGTCAAAAACAAAATGAGGGTCCTTGCAACAAACCTTTGAAGGGTCCCTTGTTGTGCCCGGCTCTTAACATGTTTTGCGACTGTTTGGCTAAAACTGTTTTGATAAAAATCTTCGTGAAGGACAACATCCAACTGCATAGCTGAAGCCTCAGACACTTTCAACTTGCAAAAACTGCGTTGATGCTTATCTGGACCATCCCGAGTTAAGACAATATCAGGATTTGCTAAAATCAGCAAATCGGAAAAAAAATCATCAAAAATCAGATTTTTACATGTATGTAACAAGTACAGGGATCCTCACATACCCTGCAAAATGATAAGACCAGAAGCATCATAATAAGTACAGAATCGGAGATTAGTCAGTACTGCCGTTCGGACACTTACTACAACAGTAATTGAAGGGGAATCGTATCTTGGAACACTGCCGTTTTCTTCAATTCCTGTCAATTCTACAGCTGGAAAAGGTAATTATGAGAATTCACAGACTTATCCTCATTTGAACTATTACTGCCACATTTCAAATATTTGCAATCACTGAATAGGCTTAATTCAAAATTGTTAATCATGCACGTTGATCTCGAGTAAGAGTATAAAATAAGCAATTGTCGGAATTTCAACAGCAATTATTTTTACCGTAGGGTAAGTAAACGCATGTAAGGTTACGTAATCGGTGTGGCCTTGTGATAGAATTTTCACAGTGAAAGTTCGTCCACAAGTATAAATCCTCGTAATAATATTAACTCGATCTACCACGGTTTGAAATCACTGAATTTTCGGTCAGGTTGACTTTAATGATGTATATGTTGATTGTTTGTTTGTATAACCATTTGATTTACAAGATCCAAAGTTTGTACCGACGTTGTTGAAAAAACTCAGCTTTGGATGTAAAACATATGTATTTTTTTTTATTTTATCTGTCCATTTTATTAAGAAAACAAAAGGCGACAAAAACTATACGAACGTTATATGATGCCATTGTGCCCAATTGAACGAAGTGCATTTGTTAGGATTTTGGGTTAAATTTTAAGAATCTTCTAAAATATGTGTGTCAGCGTGCAATTCTGAATTCTATACAAGTTATTGTAGTGATTGCGTCAATTGAATATGTATTTAAGAAATAAAGGTGATGCAGTATCCTTTATGGGCGAATAATGTGTCGAGGCGAAAAAATAAATAATGGCGAGGCGCAGCCGAGTCCATTATTTAATTTTTTCGGCCGAGGATACATTATGAGCTCATAAATAATACTGCAAAATCTTTATTCTATTCTATTACAGAAAAACAGCGTGATCTAATGAGCAATGCATTGGCGACCCATTCCTTGCAGAAATCATGGGCGTAAACTGACAATCAGAATGCTGCCTTTTTCAATAAGGGAAGCAGAGTAATAGAATTGACAATAACTTTTAATGGCCTATACATACAGAACACGAGACGCAATATATGAGCTAAATCTGAAATTAAAATGACCAAATAAATTTGATTTTGACGAAAATGAAAATAAAGTTAATTGATCAAATTGTTTAATATAAGTGACCAAAGACGAAATCGTGTAAAAAGCACATTTCGTTTTCTTGGTCGAAAAACAATTTAACGAGATACGAATATAATGAAAAATGTTTAATACTAAACTGGGCAAACCTATACTACATAATTATTCTTAATTACAGTTTTCGTTAAGCCAATTATAGCGTGTCTCCTCTTATAAATTTGTCCAAAATGGACAATGACATAATTATTACGTATAGGGCTTGTATATATCTCAAACAAGCCAAATCTTTTTGATAGTTCCTTGTCATAAACAGGATGAAAAAGAAACACTACCAGTGACATCATTTGGGAAACTCTTGATTATCAGTCAATGTCATGAATAGATTCACACCAGTCACCGGAATTTTCTATTTACTCTGGATAAATCAATAGGTGACACAAATGATGTCATCACCAACCCAAGTTTTTAATGCTTTATGGTCCCTCTTGTAGACTTGACACAAATCCCATTGTATTTGTATTTTCATGGGACCTTTAAAGAGGAAAGAAAAAATGCAACTAGTATAGAAAATGCAACATTTTAAGTTTTTATTCGCGCCCATAAAAGGTCCACTGTGCTAAGGTGTTTTTAAAAACCATTAGCAAAACTGTTATCTTAAAGTTGACTCAGAGCTTTCGAACAGATTTTTTGGTATGTAATAATGAAAAAATAGTCAACTAGAACTAAAGATAGTAAACCTAAAATGCACATTCCGAAATTTTGAGAGATTCGGATTTTTGTTTGATGCAGTAAACAATTTATGTGTAGTATTAGGCCCATAGGGTACTGTGTATAACAAAAATTCCGGATCCGGAATTTATTACAAAGTTAGTTGTGATTTTTATAGTGAAGGGACATTGGATTAGCTTAGCAATTTCACACAGTGATAGTATATGGTACAAGCATTATGACATGCAAACACACTTGATTTTTTTTTTGGCCAAATTGAGGGCCGCACTCCTCAGGAACTCTCTGAGTCGGCTTTAAATAAGAAACAATAGCTGAATTCGGTATTCTTAGGGAAGTAAAACAATAACAACAAATGGACCGTAATTTCGTATAAGGGAATATTCATCTGTGCAATTCTGGTATATAGTGAAAAATTATAAGACTTAACGGATGATGGCGCTTCTATTTAACCACCGGGGGTCATTGTATTCAAAGGTGGAGTGATATGATGCGTGAACCTGGATTTCAAAGAGTACCCTAAACACGTATTTTCACCGACTAAAACAAGCGAAAACATACCCTAAACCAAGTATTTTATGCACTATTAGAAAATCCGTAAATGAAGAAGACAGATTTCCGTAAATTTAGGAAAATATGTTTTGCAAAAACAATAAAAATAAAAACAAAAACATAAAAGAATGTTTACTGACGGAAATATTTCACAAATTTCTGGCACAGCAAACTTTCCGGCCTTTTTTTTTCTTTCCGTTATTGAAAATTACGGAAATATCTTGTTAAATACACATTTTTTTTCCATCATATGAGACAAAATTTCTGTAAAATTTATGTCAAAGTTCCGTTAATTGACACGGAAAATTTTGTAAATTTACCCCAAAAAAGTCTGGAAATCTGCTGCCAGAAATGTCCGTAAATTTACGAAAAATTTTCTAACATGTTAGGTAACCCTAACAAGTAAGCAAGTGCATTGATCGTAATATACCCTTAAGTATCGTGCTTTGCTCTACTTTCGAAGTTCCGATTACAATATTTGAGGATTTTGATCCCTGCTAATGAGAGACCCAAATACGTACATCACCATTCAGGGGTAAGATAAAAACACATAACCCTTTTTTCATTTTTGTGTTTGACACCCTAAACAATGTACGCGCGTACATCGCCTGTTGGAAAAAGAGACCCTTCTTAGCGTTTTCTTGTTCAGCATTCATAATCACTTTAATCATTTAAAGATGAAAGGCCTCCATGAAGATCAATTATAGAGTAAAGGGGGACTTTAAATGGAAATTAAGTCAATTGTAATTTTACGAAGCTCAAATGAAAAGGAATTGGAAAACCAATTATTAATTAGCACTTTTCAACGCCTTTTCTTCTGACCATTTTGTAATCACTTTTGGTTTATTGAAGGCATCATTGGCGAGTGAATGAGGCACTTGCGGCGGTATTCGTGCTTTACACAATTCCAAACAATGTATCATTTGCAGTCACCTCTGTAAACGTACGGTGTTTACTTGTTACATAGAATCATAGGATAAATGGGAAATTAAATATTTACATAATGTGAAACAAATCAGTTCGCAAACTATAGTATACTGTTACGTTCAAATGAATCTATCAAATTGCGGAAAAAATACAAACCACATTTCATGGAACTCACAGTTGCAACGACATCATTAAGGAAGTATTTAAAAGTGATTTAAAAGAACTTAAAGGGGATGTAAATATTACGTTCTGATGAGGCTATCCACTAGGAAAGCAGGAACACCTTCGGTAAACACAATAGATAATGGAATCGCTGCTGTACCAACTGGCTTGTTGCTCAGTGGCAGAGCGCCCTGCTAGTAATGCGGAGGTCGCTGGTTCGACTCCGGCCAAGAGCACATGGTTTTTTTTTCAACACGTCCGCTGGCATTTATCAGGCATGATTTTTAATAAATACTACCCTGTCTGGGAGAACGAAGTTATTTAAAAATTTCAAACCCAATATAAATCGATAGCCGGCCAAGCGCCCGTGCTATGGCCAGCTCAAGTCCAACAATTCGTTGCGCTGGGAATATCGCGCGTAGTAACTCAAAAGTAAATATTCTTAGCAAATCTGTGAAAAAAATTAAAAGAAGTGATTTCAACTGCTTGTGGTAGGTAAAGGTGTCAACTTGCTACCAACAAAAGTTGAGTTATAGTAGGGGGGGTGGTGGAAATTGGTTTTCGGGAGTCCAAGGTCAATACAGGGTCAAATTTTGAAAATTGATTCCAATCATGTGTTGAAAAGTTATACCAAGTTAATTAAAGACCCCAAAAAGTGAACGCAGCATTGTCTACAATACCCCCATACGTTACAAACAATTGGTCTAGGCACGAAAAATAAAAAGAAATCAATAGCTGTCTTTTTCTGCAAATTGGACACCTTCTTGCTTACATTGTGACTCACTATCGCCAACACGAAGTCCATTTTACGAAAATGTGTCACATTTTCAAAGTTGCACCTGAAGGACCATTATTAGCAAGGTTACAATTACAAAACCATGCATTAAGTGACACACTTCACGGGAAGAACTGGTCTTTCAATGAATGGCAATCAATATGATTATACATTTTATTGCCAACTTTTAAAAAAGGAGAGATTTCTTATAATGGGTATGGTGTTGGCAATCTTGATCGCAATGGAGCAAAGAAGGGTATAAAATCTTCGGAAGCCGGGAAAATTGCCGACACATTGATTAAATTTTGGTTTTCGTGATAAGACCAATGGTTTCCCTTGGGATATTTAGACATGCTGCGTTAGTTTTGGGGGGGTCTTTCGTTTCATCTAAGGCTTCCAAAACGGGTATAGTTTGTACGGTCGCGGCCCGAAAGTTTGGACGTTCTACTAAAAACCAGCCAAACATCACTAAACCGGTCCTTTTCCGTTGTTACAGGGGTCACCTCCTTAAATACTCCGATTGGGATTAAAAAATGTGCAATTATTGATTGGAGCTCATAGAATAAAATAAGATAGTGTTGAGGCTTAAATGCTTATGTCCCAATGTAGGGGGCACCAAAGGTCAACATCCTTGCATTCAATGGCTGGCCTTGACCTTGTTTCCCCCTACTACGGTAAAGTAAGCATGTTAAGACACTCAAAAAATATTCTGATTTTTATCTATGAGCTCCATCTGTACTTTGCACCATTGTGTCAATCGGAAGTAGTAACTTGTAAATTGACCCCTGGACAACTGGAAAATTGATCCTTTGTATGAGTTTTGGCTGTTTTGCCTAACTCTCCAAAACTTTCAGCCACAGATAGTACAAACGATACCTTTTGGAAATCCTTTGATTAAATATTTTAAACTATGCTTTATCTGATAAAGAGAAGTTTTGTGGACGCAGTTGCCACATGATATTATGAAATGGATATGGTTACGTGTGGAGTGCGGTTAGAGAGTGACCGGTTATCCCTTAACGTTTTCCCAGAGAAAAGGGGACGATCACCGCCAAAAAAGGGAGGTAGCGGGTTAGCGTTATTTTTTTGTTAGCTTAGGAGCAATTTCCCCCTAAACTAAGGCCGGCTAGGGTCCGCTCCGTGATTGTTTCATTTCATAGTGGAAATAAATGGCTTTTTAGGGGACGTACGTTTGGGATATTATGCAAAGACTACATAGGTTTAAGGGAAATGGGGCGCACTATTTCCCGAGAGGTACTGGTAATGCATATCCACCCGAAACCGAAGGGTTGAGGGGTGAGTATAGGCCCGTTACGAGTACCAAGGGAAGTACCAAGGGAGGGAAAGAAATGTAGTGTGCCATATTTCCGAAAGAGTCAGGTAATATGTGTGTTATTAAGCACTGCAGCATCTAGGGACCCGAGGTTGTAGGGAAAAATATCCACTCGATTCCCAATGGGAATTAGCACTATCATAAGCATCAGCCAATGAACATACCATAAATATTTGTTTTGTTCATAATATTCCTAGGTTTTTTGTAATCAAAAATCTACCGTTAAAACTATGCGTGACTTCTAAACAAAACGGTTTGGTTGCTGCATGGAACGTAACGACTTACTGCAATGTAATGTTCAGATTTTCTTGGTTGGTCTTAATTTGGGGTTATTACTTTGATTATTAAAGTTGGATCGGCCCACATGGGTTGTGTGTTGTAGTGTTGTTTTCGGATGCTTGAAAACAGAGTTTAGAAAACCAAGGAGGCTATAATCGTGAAAATGCCACGACCGCTATTTTTACTATTTCTACACAAGAAATTCTTGGACCGATAGACTTACATGTGCTAATCACTCCCGAGTCCTGATAAGTGATAAAATTGGAAGTGGTATGGTCTCGTACTCTATTTGATATCAGATTTGAAAGGCAGCCTTGGTATTTGTTTAGTGTTGACTTGCATTTAGCCTAACTCGAGATTAGAAAGACAGAGCTTATGAAATCCGGTCTCAAATAAAGTATTGTAGTAATGTCTTAGTGTTTGGGTCCAAGGGACACTCCCTCTTCTCATAAATAAAGTAAGTTCAACATACACTGAACTACTTCTGGTAAGAAGAAACTGGCCTTTGGTTTCCACGCAAAACTCTCAAAATTGTAACGTTACTTTGCGCAATATCCTGTTGCTTACGCATGCTTACTGTTGAGGAAGTCAAAATGTCGGCCGAGGACACTATTGACAGATAATGATGTCTATTTATCACGTACCCTGTAAAGAAATGAGGCGGGGCAAGAAACGAAACAAGCATGTTAGTAAAGGGATTCTCCCAATAAAAAGAAATATGGATACAACCATTTCTGTACCATTGGCTACTGGATAGCGCGTCAGCGGGGTTGGAGAAGTTTTTATAGTCCGCCGGACTAATAGTCAACCTACAACGGTGAAAGGAATACGGTTTACTCAACTGTGACGCAGTTGATGTTTAAAATCTGTACATTTGTGGACTTTTCTGTGCTGAAAAAATGATAATGGTGAAGGAAAAGAGGTAGATTATGAAAGCTTTTACAGCTGATCCAGAAGATTTGTCACAACATCAGACAAAAAATGGAAACTGAAAACCAGGTTAACTGTGTAATCCCATTGGAATGGGGTACAAATGGATAGTGAGAAAAGAACATATTTAATATTTTTCTTTTTTTAAAAAGAAAATTGAAATTCCTTTCATTTTCAGCAGAGAAAGTCCAATATTGAGATCATGGAAAACCTTTCAACTGAGTCACAGTGAGGTAAAGAGGGTCGGGGTCACATTTTTTAAAATTCACTTGATGATATATTGATATTTGACACATGACAATTACAAGGGTGTATAGACCTAGAAAATCAATTTTAAAAATTATTTATTTTTTTTTTTTTTTTTTTTTTTTTTTTTTTTTTTTTTTTTTTTTTTTTTTTTTTTTTTTTTTTTTTTTAATTTGTTATTTGTAGTAATGTAATAATATAATACCTCACACGTAGTCCGTATGTTGTAAGTAGAATAGAAACGGCAAGGAGGGAAAAATTAGCAGATTTCACTCCGTAAAATTCTGCAAGCTATTATAGTATTAACCCCCAGCCCATACCTTCCAATATCGTCAACGTTTTTTCAATTTTATGGTTATTCATATATACACTGATTCGCGGTCTCGGCTTCTAGGGTTCGGTTTTGCTGGCAGTTGGGGGATGGTGGGGGGAGGCTGGTAAATGTGCGTGCCAGTGGTTCATGTTGGCGGTGGTTGCTTGTGCTTCTGTTCAGAAACTCCTATCGGTAGCTCTGAGCCATTTGTTGGATAACTGAGGTTGGCGGGACTTTGTATGTTGGGAATTTGAAGCAAGGGAGTTTTCCTGCAACTTGTTTAGGATTTTTTGAATGATGTCAAAGAGATGTAATCCGTGGCTGATATCAGGCGACCTTCAGGCAAGTTTTTTAGGGTGACGGTTAACTGGAAAGAAGTTGGACGCATCTATATTAATCTCTCTTACAAATCATTACATTACATCAGTAGTAGAGTATTGTTGTACTCGGTGAAAACGATGCTTGGTTCACAGGAACAAAGATCACACTAAGTGTGCAAGAACAAAAGACTGGTGCAAGTAAAAAAGAAGGGCCGTTGGGCTAGCTAGCGGAGTGTGAATGGCTTCAGGCGACTCCGGAAAAATATCCCGTGACTGAGCTGAACCCAATAAAGCTGGTAGGGGTTGGTTATTGGGGAAAAAAAACGGTGTGGTAAGGAGAATGCTACAGTGTGTGTGTAGCGGTTGGCGATGGCCCCTAGTTTGATCTAATATTACACACATGCAAGGTTGGTAAGGTGAATGGATGTACAGAATTGAATAGGAAGTTTTCTTGCCAATTGCTTGGAATATGACGTCATGGGTTTAACAATATTGAAATTTCATTCGCGAAACAATTCCTTCGTTTTGTTATTTATATTATTCTTGTTTATTTTTAATTATGAATGTATATATTTTAATAGTGTTAGTTGTTTTAATGTAGTAATTGTATGTGTTCATTCTTATTATTAGGTAGTTTGGATTGTACATATTTAGTCATCTTTAATTGTTATTTCAAAATTTTTATTCTAACGATTACTTTATTAATTATTTGTTTGTAATTATTCAAAAATTTTTTTTTTTTGGTTTTTTTTTTTAATTTTGATGTTAATGTATGTGTGATTATTAACTTTGTTTTATTTACTTATTTAGTATCTTATTTGTTTAAGTGTAATATTAAGCTATTTTCATTTTAATGTTATATTATTAATATTCGTTGTATGCGGCTTTGATTGATTAATTTTTAAAAATATTTTTTATTATCTCAGGTGATTGTTGATTCTTACCATTGTGGCTTTTATTTTTTATTATTTGGTCGTTTTTTCTTTATTTTCTTTGGTTGTCACGGATTTAAAAAAAACATTGGTTACCATTTATTCATTTTTATTTATCCGTTTTGGGAAGGCGCTATATAAAAAAAAAAATATATCGTAATTAGGTTATTATTTCTTCACCTTATTGTTAAAGTTGGCCGTTGAGAATGACTCAACTTTCAGTGATATTTGAAAGAAAAGAAAACAAGTTAGAGGCGCATTCGGCCAGTATGACCTCATACGTCATATCTTGGCCCTGGTACAAAGTTATGTGCAGGGTGTATTACAAGAACGATCAACTTCACCTAATTGTTTTGGAAATAGGTTTAGAGTTAAGAATGATTAAACTTATTAGAAGGGTCAAAATTGATTGTTTTTTTAAAGGGGTTTTTTGCTTTTTTAATATTTTAATAAACCTTGTTTGTTTTCTAAAGAACGATTACAAATATTCAACACTTTGAAGAGATCAACTTAAAAGATCATTAAAAACACGTTTGAAGAGATGAATCAACTTAGAAGGATCATTAAATTGAAAAAAAAAATATATTCTTTTTTTATGTTCACGATTGAAAATTTTAATGAATTCGAAGACTAGTTACACGGATTTTGATTTGGTTTTTTAATTTTTAAATTTATTTTTATATTTCTCTCAGTTATTATTATTTTCGGTTTCTTATTTTTTTATTTTTAATTGGTACATGATCTTTTCGTTATCATTTCATTTGTTAATTTTATTCATTTTATTATGTAAATTTCTTTGTTCTGCTTTAGGCCTTGACTTTTGTGATGGTTCTATGCGAAAAAAAGAAATCTTCTGTTAAACCCAAAACAGTATGAAAAATTTAAAAAATTACAATTTTTTAAAACAAGAAAATAACCCCCCCCCCCCAACACACAACCACAAAAAGCCCAAAACCAAAGTGGAATTCGCACCCTCCCAACAGATCCTATTTTAGCAAATCAATGGTAAGAGGGAAAAGAGCCACAGAGCAAGCCATTTGAGGTAAGTTAAACGTTTCAGGTGCTAATTAGCTATGTATAACGTTCGCTAGTGTTACGGGTGCTGCGACAATGATATTCATTGGTTAATTCGTCAAAAAGCTCTTCCATGCAACCCCCGCTGTTTAGGGCCAGCCCGGGCGAGCCCATGTGGAGGTCCAGTTAGAGTAACTCCGAACTATCCGCTAGTAACACCGGTTGTACTTACCCCAACACCTACGTTAAATCGCTGAGGGGGATAGGGGAATGGGGGGAAATCAACCGTCATGATTTGCCTTTTTTGGCAGGCCACATGCAATATTTATTTTCATGCACATATACGCGATTTTAACAAATCCGCTTTCATAGAACGCGCAATTTCAGATACATTTTAAGCCAGGATAGGATCTTCGTAATCTTCAAAATCAAGTAAACAACCAAAATTTCCATTTAAAAAAAACAAACCAAATTTTACAAAACAAAAAAACACGTTTTATAAAAAACACTTTTTTTAACTAAAGAATACACCGACAGTTTTAGGAGGGTCAACCACCAGCATGCAGTAATTTGCACGTACCATTTTCACGGCCGAAATTGAACGACATTTACGGAGATCCGCGAACAAAAAAAAACGGCCCCAAAATGGGCCCCGAGTACAACTAAGTAAACCCCCTCCGCCCCGAGTTGTGTATACCCGAGTAATGAAGAACATTTAATATACTGTCGCTACGCGCGCGATCGGATAATTATGCTTAAACAATATCAGCGTGAACTTGGAACCAGGCCATTTAGTACTTTTGAAAATCTTCCCACATATGTGGCAACACGGTTTCTCCAGAACCTTAATAGATTTAAAAAGGGACCTTTAGCAATGGATCCAAGTGTGTATGTGTTGGCCGTACCCCCAAAATTAAAGCAAAACAACCACGAAAAACCCTGGTGCAGGTGGGTCGGTTTTCAATTTTCAAACAAAGTGAAAAAAAATCGGTTGATTAATAGCGCAAAACAAAAGCTACCCAATGGTCTGATGCCAAGAAAAAAACTGCTTTTGAAAAAAAAAAACGAACCCTGGCAACTCAGCCGATGATGTACAGAGCTAAGAGAAAACTTGTTGTCTATAGTGATTCAACCCATCGTTGTTCACCAGCAGGTAACGTTTCTGGATTGGCGTTCCTCGACTAGTTGGGAGAGGAGGCACAAAAAAGAAAAATATGTCGCCCCACCAATTCACCTGTTATGAAAAAAAAACGAACTACGCTCATTTGGCCTTTCATATTCATATCATTACAGTTTAGAGAGTTGCAAAGGCTTTTGTGTTCCTTCGTATCCAAAACACGGGCGCTTGAAAGTCAAGTCATATTCACTACTGTTGCAGTGAATAACAAGAAGCAAAAACGATAGTCAGAATGTTTTGAGAATTAGTAGCTATAAAAGGCGATGATTGAAGATGTCATTAATCAAACATGATTTCTTGCTATCGGGGAAAATGTTTCAATTGATATATAAGAGTGCGAATTTTAATTCACCAACTGCAGGAAACTCATTCAAGGGGGCCATTACATTCGGAAGGAAAGGTACTAGAGGTGAACGAGGGTGGAAGATACCATATGCAACAGTTGCCAACAAACCCCAAAGCAGTGGGGCGCCGGGTCGTGTGTGTCTAAGTTTGGCAACAAAATTAAATCATCACATACCCAGTTTGCTCCCCGGCGTCCCTCGCACGTTTAGCCCCCCTCCTATCGTTCCAATTGAAATGTGGATATAATAAACGAACCCTTACTCGAGTACAGAATCAATCCAATTAGGTGAGCTTAAAAAAGCTGCGCGCATGGGATGACATGGCCTAAAACGGGCACCCGAATTCGTTAAACAGGTGTCTCTGGATGGTATTGTGTGGGTTATACCAATGTGTCGGCGGTTGTGTCCTCTCTATAGTCTGAATTTTTATCCTGTCAGTAAACGCATATTGGCGATGGTTAAATAATTCATTTGGAGGGGGAGTATTGGGATCAAAACTCAAAAGCCGTATTAAATGCCCAATTTGTTCAACAGAATATGATGCTTTAACACATTTACATGAACTTTTTAGAAGCGATATAAAGGGCTCATACAGATAACGTTGAGACACGCTAGCGATTCATTTGTTTGGCGTCAATCAAGAACGGATTAAGTGTCATGGACATCGAGGTGGGCGAAGAGGAGGATAGCATGATTAGGCCATGTAAATATTGAAGTTTGTTATGAGTGACAAAAACTCTAAAGTACTGAAATGATTGGACCAAAGCTGTCATATTATTTTCTGGAACAAGCCGAATAAATGCCAAACGTATCGTTTTCGATATTCCTTAGTGACCGTAAAAGGAACTTTGGGGAGTAATAATTACTTATTCCTATCATTGTTCTTATGTTGAATGCTTCAGAGTTTGGTCAAGTTGGCGAACGAGTTGGAATGTTACTTCAGGGACATTTGCCTTGTAATTAATACGACCTTTAGCAAACCGGGCTTATGTTATGCGGTGATGCAGTGAACGCGCCCATGCCCAGGTGACCGCCTGAATTCAAAGTTCACTCGTATCGATCGCTATCGGTAATCATTCATGAACAGCAGCTGGGCATGTGGCGGCGCTCACCGCATAACCGCATCTGCATCTGATAAGCATAAGCCCGGTGTTCTAAAGGTGGTAATTTTCTTCGTGAGAAAAGGACATTTTTAATATGGCCTTAATCTTTATCCGCTATGGACATCGAATTTTCTATTGTACTGATTGGGTAAAGCGAAACCTCTCAGGAACGAATGGAAGCTTTCGACCTACGCCCCAAAAACTTTATGAACTGACAGGAATAAAATAAATCTTACTATATTGGTTTTTGTTTAAACAGTTACTGTTGTGTTAGCCACTCCATGGTATGTGATGCAGTGGTCCGAACACACCAGACAATAGCTAATATCTTTAAAAACAACCAAAACGTGGGCAGCAGCGATTAAAATAGTGATCATGTGTTATAAAAAAACCGCGAAGAAATGAGAAGTGGTGCTGGGAGCTTAACAGGTTTAAATTATCGCGGGGATTATTGTAGTGATACATCGGAAGCGCAGAGTCAATTAACTTAGATTGTCTTGGTTTTATTAATTATTTCAAAAAAATATGACGTTCGAAATAAATCACAAAAGAAAGTTGTGGGTTGTACTTGGACCTAAGACGTTTTTACATGCCAAAAGGAATGGGACACATTTGAAACCTTCATATCTATTGAAATCTGGGTATTTCACCCTCGTTTTAAAAGGATTTCCGGCGAAAAAGGTTGGTACCATTAGTAATTAAGTTTTGTGGAGGTTCCATTGACTTCCACTTGGAGGTTGTTGTTAAAGTTGTCGGAGCAGGAGATGAGTCACACGATCAATATTGTCCACCCTTTTGTATGAAATGAATAATGCCAACTTTGCTTAACAGGATCAATATCCGAACGTGTTATTTTGCACTGATTTTTGCAATACAAAAAAGAAGAATATTCACGGAGTCACACGGCCTTAACTTGAATGGACGCATTACAGGAGAGCTGGTATGCTTCTTTGTTCATAAGGCCCCATGATTTAACAACAGGACCCTCTTCAAAGGTAGCTAAAAGTTGTCTGTATTTCACGATGCATTTATATACCCATGCATTAATGCACGTGCAAATACCTGAAATCAAAGCAAGGGTCCACGAATCAATAATTGGTTCGTATAAACGTACTTTTGAAGGTCGCCCTTAATTCCATGAATGCTGTCCTGCCATCAAGTTCGAGTCAATAGCCAATATTCACCTGGACCCAGTTGTTTTTCGTTTGCCAATAAAAATTATTGTAACTTGAATACAATCCCAGAAGAAAGATGTTTTTCAAGTTGGAACCCAGATCTTGTTTAGGTCCATGATGATACCAACTTTTCTTTCGTGATTTTTTGTCGAAGCGTATATTTTTTGAAATAATTATATTTAACGGACATCTAAGTTAATTGAACATACAGATAGTTATGGTGTTACGGGCCACGAAAGCGTACCCACGACCGATTTCCTCCCCCCGTTTTCAGCTGTCGAGCATTTGTGTCAATATCCTCCATGGCGATCAAAGAGAGAAAGATGCTTGCATAAGGCACCATTGGTATCAATATTGTCTAATTATACCTTTCAATACTCTGGGATATGTCAGTGCCAAAGTTGCACATTGATTGACAAAAAATCAAATGTCATCACAATTTTCTTTTCCTACATATCAGTGACCAGTAGATGTACATCCAGCAGCATTGACTCGAGGACATAATTTCACTGTTGATATCCAGTACATCCGCTCGGTATGGCAAGGAATTAAAAGCACTTCAAATTACTTATCAACTGTATAGTTAATAACAATGGCTCTGAAACTCCAGATAAATGATTTCAGGTGCTCCTCCCAGATTAAGATCGCGCTACGTCGACGAAAATAACACCCTGCCCGACCGACCCTGATTTGTTCAGTTTGCATATTTTTTTTTTTGTAGTTTTTCCAAAATCCATAGTAAAATCAAGCCTATTTTTTATCCCAATTTATCTGATTTTGGCAGAAAGAAAAAAGAAAAATCGCCGCGACCGACCGACCCTACTCGAGAGATCCGCTCGCCCGTAGAACAGGGTTTTCTTTTTTCGTCGCTAAGCTATTTTTTTTTTACATGACGAAAGCGGAAGATACTCGTCTCTTTCACGAATAATAATTCTTAGCCTTGTACTGTGGCATTCAATTAACTTTGACGCATATATTTCATCATTTTTCCGAAAAGGAAGCAAAGGAGAACAAAAAATCATAAAGAGTTGTTTGGCAGACGTGACCTACATCTTTGTGCCGAAACAAAACTTAAAGACCCTTTCAGTGATTTGCTAAATCCTAAAATCGAAAAAATCATTCAAAATCATATTTCTTGCATGTATGCAACAAGTACAGTTATCCTAACTACCCTGCAATTATAAGACCCTAAAGCCAACCTAATAAGACAGAATCGGAAATTTTAGTCTATGGTCCGTTCGGACACTTACTACAACACTTCATTGAATGGGATCGTATCTTGGACCCTGCCGTTTTTTGTCTTCCTTTCTGTCATTCTTCAGTTGAAAAAAGGTAACTTATGAAGAATTCTACAGACTTTTTCCTTTCAACTTTGAAATCTATTCCTGCAAATTTTTCAAAATTTTTTAAATAAAACTTTTAATGTAAACAAAACTTAACTTACCGTAACTTGTCGCGTACCCCATTTCTTTTCCATTTACCGTGTTGTTATCATAGGTCGCTAGACCCCTTCTTTTTATTTTTCTAAGTATCTGGTGGTAAATTGATTAAAAAGGATGTCCCGCAGTCATTCTGATCTTGGTTCGTCACAATATTTTCGGTACTCTTACCAATCAACATGTCCACCGTGAGTTTTTTTCACCTTAGTTTTCTTTTTCAATAAATGATGAATGTATACAGTCAAAATATTGAACTCACAGTAGAACATCAAAGTATTTTTTTCGCGAGCGAGGCCAGCTCAATCCCAAACTGATATACGTTTCAGATTGAAGTCCCAAGTATACAAAGGTTGCCATTGATTCCGTCCTACAATACTGATCACAACCTCATCCAGTGCATGACGGAATCACAAGGCAATACCTTCTTTGCGTACTTGAGACTTCTATGGAAACGTCTACCCAACTGGGAATGGAATAACCGTCTATAACGCTGACATCTATTCAACGCGTGGCAGTAACAAGATCTACAAAGGCTCCTGCAGTTCCAGATAAAACAAAGGGGAATCTGACATGCTTTGTCCGCTGATAGCAGGTGAATATTTACTTACAATAGCCATTATTGCCTTGAGTCATTCTAGCAAAGTGTTGTCCCTTGATCACTGATATTCAGAAAGAATTGAGATTGCATATTTATTGCATTTTCATTAAAATAGCAACCTTTACAATTCGCCATAACCAATATGGTACTGTATAAAAGGTATTATTGTTTACAGTGGAAAAATGGTTACTTCTGCGAAGTATGTAGTCAAAATGAACAATTTTTTCCTTTGATCCCATGGCCAAAAGTGATATATAAAGGCTATTATTGAACATTTCTGGGATTTTTTTTTCCTTTTGTGATTAATCATTTACTAAATAAAAATACCATTAAAGCATACATAGTGCATTAAGAGGCATATTGATTCATTGCTAAATCCCTTTATTAACCAATGAAGCGAAGTATTGATAAGACCCTCACTGCAAGCATTAAGATTTTGTAGAATTGCTATGGAAAGAAACTTGGGCGTTTTTCACGTAAAGGTACCTAAAATGTAACATTGTGTCCAAATTTCAAGCTTATTAAACAGATGCTGAACTAGTCTCTTTCTTGCTTACTGTGTGTGCATTTTGATTTCTATTGGTAACGAGTTTAAATTAAGAACTATTCGTTTTCCTTGGTGTTAGAAGTAAAATCCTATTCTACAGTGGGTTCTATGGGGTAAAGGTTTGTAATATTTGACACCTGTCCTCGACCGTTATGAACTGTGGCTAAATGTCTGGAGAAGTATGCAGTGTACATTGCTTGCATTTTCCCTGAATTAGAACCTGGCGCCTTTAGTACCTAACTAACGTGGAGCAATAGCTCTGGTGTGTACTTAGAAAATTATTCACATCTGAGTCAAAACAAAATGTGGCTCTAATAGTAGGACATAAAAACCCCATGGCCGATTTGAATTTTTTCACCAAAATTGCGCAATTTAGGAATTACCATAAATCCTTGGGTAAAAATAATTTAGAGGACAAACATGCGCGCAAAACGAATCATGGGTCACATGGACAAACCGCCCTAATGCACTTTTAAGTGATATGATAATATTAACACATAAAAGTGTTATATTTATTTATTACACATAAATTGTCTATAATATTATTCCTATCACTATTTTTAGAATCAATAGAATATGCTACAATTTTATCCGACGAAAGTGAACATTTTAGTACAAAATTTTGTTATAAAAATCTTTCACTTTTTATCTCCCTTACCTACCCGTAAATTATGGGAAGAGTTTATTATAAGTATCCACATTCTGCAGTGACAATGAATTTTCTGCAGCCTGATAGGTACCTTTTCTGCGAAAAGACCCCCTTCACTTACTATTCAAATTTTGATCTACGAGAATGCAAGAGAGCCACATTAAAAAGTGCAATTTAAAACAAATATAAAACACGATGAAAATTTAAAAACCATTGTCAGAACATAAAGACCCGATTGAAACAGGCTTGTCTGCTCAATTATTAGGAGACATTATATTTTCTTATTCCTTGAAACCAAAAATCATACAAATTTCTTTTGTGCTTTAGGAAACCTTTTTATATCTCGAAAATTCCGTAAGCTATGACATTTTATTTTGGGGTCATTCTGGCCGATCCGCTAAACAAAAACGCACTTGTTCGCCGTTTTGGTAGAAAAGATGGTGCTAATATGGTCTCTTAGCTGATCCAGTGATCACTATTTGCTTGTTTTCCTCATACATCAGGAATATCCAGTCATTGCCTCTTCAGAATGTTTGTTGCTCTGTCTTAGGCCTTAGTAAACTGGATTGATAGGTTGTACCATCATCTGTGCGAAGTCTAGTGTAGAGATTGCGTTCAGATTCTCAGGGTGGATTATTTTTTCTGGGGTGTCTTTAACGCACGTACGATGGCCACCACCTTGGAGATTGCTTTTAGCGTACTTTGTAATGAGTAGCTACCACCTTTGAGGATGTGGACAGTGTACAATGACGATAATGGCATAATTGGCAGAGTCCAACATTGGTCTTGCCCCACAGCTTAAGATTGGCAGGGAGGAAGTTGATCAGAATTCATTGATGTGGAAAGACTTCCACTGTCCTCTTTCGCACATCCGTAAAGGTTATTTATATTTAGACCAAAATGTCTCCTCATCTACATGTTTTATTAGTCCGGTGAGTCATTTCCTTTGTTCTTGACGACTCATGTCTTTGATCAGTTTTTGGTTCTTTTTGAACCAAGACCGGATCTGCCGTGTTTGACACTTCAGCCCCCAGTGGCGTAGCCATCGTGGGGGCAAGGGGGGGGGGGAAGAGTGCCCCCTCTGAAAACTTTTTTGAGGCGCAATGGCAGGAAATAAAACCACTGATATTATGTTATATCAGCCCTTTTTCGGACTCTTTTTGCCCTGCGACCTGAAAAATTTTGCTTTGTTTGATTTAGGGAAATTTGTCTGCACCAACCGGGAAATGGCCCACTCCGAACAACCGGGCTGGCTACGCGCATGCATCTAGACAGGTCATTCGGAATAGATGGCCCGTCCTTTATGTTCTGTTCATCCTCACATTCTCTTCAGGATTTCTCACTAACCTTGAGTTCTTGTCACAGAATTTATTACAGACTGTTAATTATTACAGGTCAAGGGACTCTTTGCCCTCATTTCTATTTTCTGGGCCATTGTTCCCGTTCCTTCTAACTGGTGTTCAATGTTTACTCTTGTCCTGGTCCTTGTCCCCTTTCCTGGCCTGTTCTACTGCTTTTCCGTCTGTGTGTGCTTTACCATGTTACCTTTTCCCCTTTCATTGTTTGACTCTTGAATGTGGCCTCATTTCATCAATTGGGGCTCTCATTTCCTGTGCGAGCAGCGCTCCAAGCTCCCGACACTTTTTGCCACCCCTGAACACCAATGAAGTACTAAAGGCTTTCTAGATGGTCAAAATTCCAATACTATGATATAATGGTTAGATGTTCTTTAATAAATTGAGTAATTATTATGTCGAGTTACAAGGAAAATAGTCGTTGCTGTGCGGTAAAGTATACTAATCACTTCTCTGAGAACGTTTGTTATGCTTAAGATTGGTATACATATGTGAAAAAGTTGTTATTGATACAAAAATTTGTACATTTATTCAGGCCCGTCGCCATGGGGGGGGTGTGGGGGGTGGAACACCCCCCAGCCGATCCTCAAAAAGAGAGAAAGAAAAAGGGAAGAGAGAAAGGGAGAGAGAAGGAAAAGAGAAAGAGAAAAGAAAGAGGGAAAGAGCGAAGAAGAGAAAAAAAGAGAGAAAGGAAGTAAGAATGAGGAGGAGAGAAAGGGGAAGTAAGAATGGAAACAAAAGGAATGGCATAAGAAGCAGTAGATTGAACTCCAGAATTACATAAATCCAATATCACACATATTGTGCTTCCCTAAAGCCAATAGTTTGGTTACAAGGCTAACCAACGGTAATCATGAATGTTAATGTGCCAACAGTACATGGATAAAAATGGGTAAAATAAATTTGAGAAGAGGGGAAAAAAAGAGGGGGAGACATGGGCATTCCCCAGTTTGGTCTGTAACCAGTATAAGGGGAATTTTCAGTCGGGGGGAGCTGAGGTGGTCAAGAAAAAAATTGGTAGGATCGAGTTCCATAGCTCCCCAGACACCATAAACTCATAGGTCTATACTGGCTGTCATGTGAATTAATTTACTCTACTTAACCCTTCAAAAATACCTTTCTAATAGCTAAAATCAAGAATGGTTCAGGGGGCTCCGCCCCCTGAACTCCGGCAGGGGCTCTGATCATGCACCGTATCCGTTAAAGACATTGGCGTAGCTATATGTGTTGTATAGTTCCCCTTCGCCGGTACAAGCTTATACTGCCCATCTCAGTAAGCAAATTTAGAAACCAGTCTTTTCTGAATTTGGTTTACCGTTAACCCCTCAAAAAGTGGTTAATCTTGAAGGTTCTGAATAGCTGTGAAATCCAAGAGCTTCCCGGGGCTTCGCACCCCGCGGACCCCCCAGAGGGCTCTGCCTCCGGACAACCACACCCCATTAAAACATTGGCACTCGCTATATTGCCATTTCTCTTTGGCAGTACAAGATTATGACAGGTTATATGCCCAGTATCAGTGCGCCACAAAGTTAAGAAACCAGTTTACTTGGGTCTTTACTTTTTGAATTACCCCTCAAACAGTGGTCATGTTGAAGGTTCTGAATTAGCTAAATCAAAGAGCTTCCGGGGGCTCCGCCCCTGGACCCCGGCAGGGCTCTGCCCCTGCCAGGGGCCCTAAAGCGGGCAACTGACCCCACCCCATTCAGGGTTTTCCGCGTTTGTGTCAAGGCACTGCGGTGTGAGTTCAAAAGATAAGAAACAAAAATGGTCTGTAAGAGCATTAGGACAATTTTCAACGGCCCTTCAATGGGCCCGAAACGTGCGCCGTTAGTTGTAGGCATTGTTTTTCGCTCACGAGGCTTCCGAGGACTCGTACCTGCAAGCAATAACATTTTCTCAATTTACACCCCCCCTGACAAAATGTCTAGGACGGCCCTGAAAAGAGGACACCAGTACCAAATAGCTGATTGTGTTGTTAAAGAAGCAATTAATGCTACCCAAAATCTTACAAGCTGGCAAATCGCTTGATCCATTCATTTATCTTTATGTGACTATTTGCCGAAAATTTGGAAGTCCATGTGAAAGGCGTTTGTTGCATATGCTGAACACGTGATAAGGGTTTCATGTTTATGTTTGTGGTGCTGAGTATGACAAATGTATATTTCTAGAACCCCCATCATCGAATTACGGAAATGAAAAATTGTCTATCAAATAATGTCTGTTTTCTTAGAGCTTCTGTTGTTGAAAATAACAAGTGCATGATGCGAAACTTTTTTATGTTGATTAGAGGGAAATTGCATGATCCAAGTCTATTCGAGGTCCAGACTCATCAATGAAGGAACGGTTGGTTTGTTTCGTGTTATATTGCGTTTAGCCTACCTCGAGATTTAGGATGCCTTCCATGGAGCTTTATGAAATGCGGTCATACAAATAGTACTAGTTCGCAGGATGATACTTTATGTTAATCTCATTGTATATATGATAGTTTTAGTCTTAAATGAAAACTGTATAATGAAAGGTACCTATTACATTATATCATGAACGCCTTATGAACGGTAGGATAAAAGAATCAACAAAGTCAATGCTATTATTTATTGTTATTTTTTTCTTTCCCAAATGTGTTACAGAACCTGTTGTATCTTCCAGTCTTGGTGTTGTACCATGGTGTTAAACGATTCAAGCGGGATGATGCGCCTTTATTCCGTTTTTAAAGAGGACATAATGGCATGAAAAATATTCGAAATAATAGAATGAAAATCACTCCACAAATCTGAAAACAATATGGATGTTGACAATTGTAAAACAAGGATGCTGACATACTTGCCAGAGTTTTATCAATGAAAAGCATGCAGTCATAATCTCACAGGCCATTGCTATTGTAAGATGTGCTAATCCCTGTTAATCCACCTTTCACTGTAAGATCAATATCTTATACAAGCCTGAAGGATAATGTCTGTATCACAGTTGAGACTTTTGAATGTGTCACAAAAAAACCATGCTACATACACTGTTAAATACGGCAGGGATGCCAACACCTTGAGTTTGCGTGGCAGGAATTGCCACGGACTGCCCGCGAACTCTTGCTGTTGTTACTGTGGTTACACGAATGTAAAAACCCAACTTGTTTTGAAATTTGTGGAAGTGATTTCGTACGGGTCATATTTATATGTCTAAATATTTTCATGGCCATTTATATCCTTTAAATACACGGGTGCATTCCAAAATGGAAGATATAAAAACGGCTAATAACCCCAAACGTTAAGTGCTGTTATTGAAGCAATAGGGGAACATGCAACTAACTTATTGGAAACATAAAAGATTAAATTAAAATAGATAAGTTGGTAAGGCATATTATTTCAAAATGAGTGCACACACACTCTTACACAGGTTGGTTAGGAGAAACGGAGATTGTATAAAAAAAATCTGCTGGGCATTGGTTTCCATGCAACACTCTCAAAATGTTACGTATACTTTGCCCAATATTGATGTTGCTACTTCATAATATTACTATGAACGAAAGTCACTTGGCGGTGAGGCAAATATCCGCACATTAATAATGTCAATTTATCATTACTACCATGGGAAGAGAGAGAGAGAGAGAGAAGAATAGATAGAGAAAGAAAAGAAAGAAAAGAAAGAAAGACAGAAAGAAAAGAAAGAAAGAAAGAAAGAAAAGAAAGAAGAAAGAAAGAAATAAAGAGAGAGAGAGGTAGAGAAAGAACAGATAGGTATTCCTACCGACTAAAAGAAATCATAATTACGTACAGATGGTTCTCGGTAGATGTCGCAACACCACGACGAATCCGCTGTACTTGGCCTACTACATAGAATGGTGTCGTATCTTACGGTAGGCTAGTGTTGACGTACGTGCTTATCAAGCCGTTGCAGCAGATGAATGAGAGATGTCCGTAGTCGGTATTGGATCCTTCTTATGCTTATTGCATAATTTATATTTACGTCATCGACAGGTTGTAATTCTTAGCGTGCAATTTTATAAAGAAATGATGACAACACACCAACCACCCCTAAACCTACCCAAATGCACACCACCACACGGGTACGCATCATACCAATCCAACAAAAATACACTCACACACACACAACGACACCCACACACAACTGGAAACAATGACTGAACATTCAGGTATAACGAAATGGACCCTTAATGAAACCACTTTTTCAATATATGAAAACAACTTGGATATTTACCATTCTGTAAAAACAGTCAAAACAAGAAGAGTTCCAAAGGGGAATGTGGCAGTTTGTGGTAATTTCTGCCACAGAAAATCAAGGTGTTGACATCCATGCAAGAATTTACAGTGTATGTAGCATGTTTTGTGACACAATCAAAAGCATTCGGACTGGGATTCAGAACATTAGCTGCGTCCACACGAGTAGTTATTACCGGTATTATCGAATCAGACTTATATCCGAGGATTTTTTTTAAAATAGCTAATTCCACTCATCGCCTATTGTACCCTAGTGATATCGTCTCCAATGCGGCGGACATACGTCATATTAACGGAACTTAAATTGGTCGGTATTAGTGTCGGATATAAAATTGCAGTGTGAACGCGCATCGGATTTAACTCTATCGGACCAACGAGGCTTAAATCCGTCGATTTAATGCCGAGGAAGAGCAGGGTTCGGTCATAAAGTTATGACCGATGATGAAAGGAGATATAGTCCCATGGAGATAATTGTTAGGGGTCCGGGGATTGATGGTTCGGACCCTGTCCATAGGAACAATAGCCCTATCGGGACTAACAGAACCGAGCGTCCTCCGAGAACATGGCTGCTAGGGTCGTGGTCTTCACCATGTGGGCCCCTGTTTCTAGGAATAACAGTCCTTGCTTTAATATTGCAGTTTTTATTAACTCGGACCAGGCTTCCAGGGTAATAGTCGTCACGTGTGGACCCCTTCTAGAAATAGTAGTCTTACTTCAATATTAGTTTCTAGGTTTTTGATATAGTTTAACCTGACTATAGTTCCCTTTACACCAGTGAAAGTAACCATTGTCCTCCGCTATAGTCCTGTATAACAATGTATGACAAATAGGCATGAATGCGTACAGATGTTAATATTAAAGAGTGTGATAAATGGTATAAAAAACAAACGCTGTCGTCAACCGGCTTCGTGGTCTAGCGGTTAAGGTCTCTCTGACATACGATGTAAATGAACCAGGCTCGAGTCCTAGTAGAGTATGTTTTTATTTTAATTCGTTTTTTAAATTGCAAAGGTTTCAATTTTAGTGCTTGTGGAATTTGCGGTAAGTTGTTTTACATATCAAAAGTGGAAAATGCAACCCCTTGGTATAAATAAGATCGCAGCGAGTTTGACAGTGCTGTTTTGCACATACTGCCATCATGACGGAGGGGTCAATAAGCAAAAAGAAGGAAATAATTAACCCAGAGGAGATTTTCATGTACCTAACCGCCAAACAGTATCCCGCAAACTCTGATAACAACCAAAAGCGCAGAAAACAAAAACCTATCAAGTTTATGCTTATGTGTCATTCATATGTTGTACTTATCCTATGCATGCAAGTGTTTTCTTACTAAAACTTACGTCACTGGATGTTGAAACATATTTTAATGGATGAATATCAAGAGTACACTGTTAAAAATAAACTTGTAAAAAAACAGGCATTTGACTGGCAAAAAAAAAAAAAAAAAAAAAGTCTTCACCGTGTGGACCCCTCTCTAGAAATAGTAGTCTTTACTTCAATATTAGTTTCTAGGTTTTTATATAGTTTAACCTGACTATAGTTCCCTTTACACCAGTGAAAGTAACCATTGTCCTCCGCTATAGTCCTGTATAACAATGTATGACACAATAGGCATGAATGCGTACAGATGTTAATATTAAAGAGTGTGATAAATGGTATAAAAAACAAACGCTGTCGTCAACCGGCTTCGTGGTCTAGCGGTTAAGGTCTCTCTGACATACGATGTAAATGAACCAGGCTCGAGTCCTAGTAGAGTATGTTTTTATTTTAATTTGTTTTTTAAATTGCAAAGGTTTCAATTTTAGTGCTTGTGGAATTTGCGGTAAGTTGTTTTACATATCAAAAGTGGAAAATGCAACCCCTTGGTATAAATAAGATCGCAGCGAGTTTGACAGTGCTGTTTTGCACATACTGCCATCATGACGGAGGGGTCAATAAGCAAAAAGAGGGAAATAATTAACCCAGAGGAGATTTTCATGTACCTAACCGCCAAACAGTATCCCGCAAACTCTGATAACAACCAAAAGCGCAGAAAACAAAAACCTATCAAGTTTATGCTTATGTGTCATTCATATGTTGTACTTATCCTATGCATGCAAGTGTTTTCTTACTAAAACTTACGTCACTGGATGTTGAAACATATTTTAATGGATGAATATCAAGAGTAGGTTCATTTCTCAATAGAATTCTTTAACATTCCTCGGACTTGGACACACATTCCTAAGGAACGAGTGTACCTAGGACATGGACAATAATTCCTAAGCTGGTAGTCCGTCCTCGTCGGGCTTGGACATTAATTCCTAAGGATCGATATCCCACCTTGGACTTGGACACTACTTTTAGGAAAAATTTTTGGTTTTTTTTTAAAAGTTCACCAAGACAGGGGACCGCAAACCCTAAGGAAATATAGTCCACCTCTGACAGGGCATTAATTCCTAAGAAATGAGGGTCCGCCCACCTACAAAACAGCATAATAATCCCCAAGGACTTATAGTCCACGTCGGAATTGGACATCGATCCCTAAGGAGCTGCAGTCCACTCTGGCAGGGCGTTAATTCCTAAGGACTAATAGTCTGCCTACCTTCAGACATGGACAATAATTCATAAGGTCCATAGTCCAGGTCGGAAGTGGAGATTTCCCGATGGGGGCGCACTAAATTTTCAAACATATCGTGTTTTTTGCATATACATAATGCTTGTCCATATAATAATCACTGTGTGAAATAACTAAGCTCAAATCGAAGTCCTTCATTTAGAAAATCACAACTTTGTTATAAAATTCCGGGTCCGGAAATTTTGTTATACACGGTATCCTATGGCACTGTTATACTATGCCATAAATGTTTCTACTGTCCTGAAACAAATCTCCTATTCATCTCTAACTTTTGAATTACGCATTTTAGGTTACTATCTTTATTTCTAGCTGTCTATTTTAATATATACACAAAAATATTATATTTCAAAATCTCTGAGTCAGCCTTAAGGTGCGATAGTCCACCCCTGACAGGCCATTGATCCCTAGGGAATAGTCCCTACTTTCGGAAATGGACACTAATTCCTAAGGACTGCTAGTCCAATTTTCAGTGCAAAACCAACGTAAGTGGCACTTACGTTGGTTTGCATTCAAATTTTGCACCTTTTCAGTGCAAGACCAACGTAAGTAGCACTTACGTTGGTCTTGATCAACATTTTTCAGTGCAAGACCAACGTAAGTAGCACTTACGTTGGTCTTGCAATTAACTAGAAAATACTGATTTCATTTACGTTCTCTTCTGTTGTAAATAAATATTTAATTATGCTGTCAAGTAGAAATTATTTCATACAAATACATTTTCTGTAGTAATACTGCATAAATTATGACCACCACCGATAGGATTCAATACAAACACAAAAGTGTTCTTCCTGCTAAATTAGTCAACCTGCACTTACGTTGGTCTTGCAATTCAGCTGACGAGATAGACAAGGAGATGCGCATGGTGGTGCACTTCTTTTTATACAAAAGCGACACCTAAATGTAAACGCAGGAGGAAAGATCTGGAAAACAACGGGGAGATATTATGGTGTGAAGTGGACTTTGCAGGACCGCGTACTTACTCATCGGACAGCATACAAAAAACACATCAAATGACATTCAAGCAGTGGAAGAACGGGGAAATCACTGAGGGGAAAGAGATGTATGATATAATGGTTGGAGACCTGAACCAACCAAATATTAAATGGGAAGACGTATGACATCAAACCGAACCATCCAGTTCCAAGGACTACAGCGGAAAGATACTTGAAGTAATACAAGTGAATGGCCATTGAACAATGGTGAAGAAACCAAAACGTGGACACATCTTGGACCTAGTTTTGACAAATAACACAAGGCACATCCAAGAGGTCAAGTGGATGAAGGGCTCAGTGACCATCAAAGAGTGGATGTAGACTTGAACCTAGTGATATTGAGAAAGAAAGATCCAAAGAGATTATTTACCAGAGAAAGACGGGCTGGGACAGAAAGATCAAGACTGAACTGAATGAGTCAAGAAATATATCATTCAAAGGCAATGGCATCAGTACAGAAAAAATGGGACCACCTTTGCAGGAGAATTGAAAGATTCATGAAGGAAAACATCCCAACCAAAACAAGTAACGAGAAGATTTATCTTGGTTCAACATTTCACTAAGAAGACAAACTAGAAAGAAACAACGTCTGCTACAACAGACAAACAGAGAAACAGTGTTGCAGCAAGTGACTGGAAAGCATATAGAGACTGTTCGCACAACACTAAGAGGGCCCTCAACATGGCGCGACACAAGTTCATCAGAGACAAGTTGACAGGTGACATGACAGAAGACCCGAAGGCATTTTGGCAATTCATCAACAAACTCAGGAAAGAGGACGTGGGGATTGGTGACTTGAAGGTGAACAATAAAATAATCACAGATGACAGGGAGAATGCAGAAACACTGAATAATCAGTTCACCAGTGTCTTCACAAAAGAAGATAAGCAACATATACCGGAACCAGAGGGTGAAGCTCTACCAACAATTCCAAACCTCAACATTACAGAAGAAGGAGTACTGAAACAGTTAAAAAATCTCAAACTAAATAAAGCCCCAGGCCCAGATGGAATATTTCCTTGGTTCCTGACAATGGTGGCAGAGGAACTGACCCCTATGCTGACGGATGTTTTTCAACAGTCCATAAACACAGGATATGTTCCAAAGCAATGGCGTGAAGCAAACATATGCGCGATATACAAGAAGGGAAGCAAGACAGAACCAAGCAACTATAGACCAGTCTCTCTCACCAGCGTCGTATGCAAGATACTCGAGCATATTGTACATTCTCACATCATGAACCATCTAGAAGAACACAAAATATTGGTCGATAATCAACATGGCTTCATAGCCAAGCACTCAACAGAATCACAACTCGTCTTAACTGTCAACGACTTGGCGAAGAGCCTTGAGAGTGGAGAAACAATACACATGGCCATCCTAGACTTCGCCAAGGCTTTCGACAAAGTACCACATGAAAGACTTCTCAGAAAACTCGATCACTACGGTTTCAGGGGACCAATACAACACTGGATTAGGCACTTCCTTACCGAACTAACACAAAAAGTTGTCTGTAATGGGGCGGAATCTGAACCAGAGAAAGTTACCTCAAGCGTGCCACAAGGTACAGTAACAGGACCATTGGACTTCCTACTCTTCATAAATGACCTACCAGACAATCTGCGAAATAGAGTAAGACTCTTCGCAGATAACTGCGTGGTCTATAAATCTGGCAAGACTGAAGAGCAACTGGCAACACTGCAGGAAGATCTCAACAACTGGAAAAATGGCAGAATAAATGGGCCATGGCGTTCAATGCATCTAAGTGTTACATCATGAAGATCACAAACAGCAAAAATCCACCTGATAGAGATTACACATTCTGCGACAAGAAGCTGAAAGTGGTATCGTCGCACCCCTACCTGGGTATAAAAATAGACAACAAACTCAACTGGAAACCGCACATTAGCAAAGTAGTGGCTAAAGCAAATAGAGTGCTGGGACTGTTGAGGAGATATCTGTGGTTCTGCCCAAGGGAAGTGAAAGAGACAGCTTGTAAGACATTAGTCAGACCAATACTAGAGTACGGCAGTTGTGCATGGGGACCATAAAAGAAAGGCGACATCGAGAAAATTGAAGGAACGCAGAGGAAAGCCGCCAGATTCTGCATGGGGGACTATAGACCAAAAAAGCAGTGTGACAAAGATGCTTCGAGATCTTGAATGGGAATCCCTGGAAGACAGAAGACAAAAGGCACGGTTGACAATGACATACAAAATTCTGAACAAGATGGTGGGGATAGACGCAGAGGAGCATTTCAAGATGGTAGCCAACAAGGGGGTTAGTACCAGAGCCAAGACTAACAACAATATTCAGCCGATATATCCAAAGAGGGATGTGTACAAATACTCATTCTTCCCAAGAGTAATCCAAGAATGAAACAGACTTGACGAGACAGCTAGACAAACCAAATCTGCGGGACACTTATAGAGCACTCATCGCACCCACTGACTGGCCAAAACCCACAAAGTTGGCGTGTATACAGCTAAGTCTGAGCATGCCGACTCAACCTGAAGAAAGAAAGAAAGTCCTCCGGGCTCACAGTCCGGGAACAATGGTGAACAATAGGGCAATCGATGCAGTTGACTCTTCATGCAAAATTAGTTTCACGCTTTATTCCGTTGTCGTCTATGGAGCCCGGACTATGATACCTGTCGGACTATGATTACTTTCAAACCGGTAATAAGTTTATTATATCGGACTTAAAAGTTATCTCAAAACAAAGCGCTAATACCGTTAATGCGCGTCCACACTGCCAATTTTAAGTCCGATACTAATACCGACAGAATTTAGAT